>SSNR01000092.1:876371-957501 GCA_006937965.1 Callopanchax toddi
GGGGGGGGGGGGGGGGGGGGGGGGGGTGTCTTCATCAGAATGACAGATGTTGTGGGACTCAAACCATAGATCATAGTTTAGACTTGAAATATCATTTAAAACATTTAGAAAACTTTGATACATGAAAAATAATTCATCTATCAGCTTTAATGTGAGTCTCTGAGAACAACATTACAAAATTAACCTCTGATAAAGCCATTGACAGATCAATGTGTTAAGTGTTGATATTGTTTGATTTATTGAATTTTAAGATGTCAGTTATGCTGAGAAACACAGCTTGAGTGGCGCACGCTCCTATGGCGAACATTCACTTTATTATGACAACAGGCGCAAGCACCACTGAGCTCACCGGACGGTCAGACAGGTGATCAGATAACAGTATCTTCATTCTTCAGCCAAAGAGAGGAGTAGTCACTGGAGAACATAACCAATAGGCTGCTCAGACTGTCAAAAAACAAGTCATGCTGAGGGACTGGATTTGCTGTGCGGTCTGACTCCAAACAGAACCAGAGTGACATTTGGTGATGCCTGGCACAGATGCTTGACGTTTTATTTGCTGAAAATAATGTATTAGTTTTCAAAAAGTGTTTTATAGACCAATTAGGTGAAATTGAATAATTTTCCACGGCACACCAGACGATCTCTGTGCTACGGAACAGTGGTTGAAAAGTACACTGCAGTAGGTGCATCTGGCGTAGTAATGACTCTGATGTTGTGGAAAAACTGTTTAGTTTTCTTTGTTCCTAAAATCAAGTGAGAAAAATAGGTGGCCCTTGTTTCTTTGATTGTAAGATAAAAAAGAACTAAAAGTTCTTTTAGCTAAAGACGATGCTCCTGCAAGTGGGTTTTCTTCCACAAGTGTTCAATTATTCTACAAGTACACTTTAAGATGCTATCATTTACCCACAATGTGGAGTTTGAACTTGCTCTTTTTAACGTGTCAGATCAGATACCATCTAAAGTGGATAGTGTTCATTAAAATCATGAGTCATACAATCAACATCACTAAGGTGAGACAAGAACAGATTAAAATCTGAAGAAAAATGATCAGCAGTGGAGGATATTAAAAAGATAGAGTTGACTTCATGACCTGCTGGAGACTGTGATACAGTTTGAGATCAACTAAAAATATACAGTGATGGTCAGAGATAAAGATGTCCTCAGAGCAGATAGCTCTGAATGCTTAAACCAAGGTGTGTCCTCCAGAGTGAGTGGGTCCTGACACATGCTGAATAAAGTTAATAATAATATAATAATAATGCATAGGTTTTATATAGCGCTTTTAACCACTACTCAAAGATGCTTTACAAAAAGAAGGAAACTGTAAAATAAATTAACAGGGTTTAAATGCTTGGTTAAACAAGTAAGTTTTCAGAAGTTTTTTGAATTTCAGAAGTGAGTCAGCAGTACGAATATGTTGGGGGAGAGAGTTCCATAAGGTTGGAGCAGCTACAGAAAAAGCTCTGTCCCCAATGGTGCGATGTTTTGACGTTATTGTGTGAGAGAGGAGGTTGGAGGTCGAAGATCTGAGACACCGAGAAGGGCGATGGTGACGCAGAAGGTCAGACAGATAACAAGGGGCGAGGTTCTTGAGGGCCTTGTAGGTGATGAGTAAGATCTTGAAGTGAATGCGCTGCTGAATGGGAAGCCAATGAAGGTTTTTTAGGACCGGGGTTATGTGATCTCTCTTGTTGGTATGAGTGAGGAGCAGTGCAGCTGAGTTTTGAACATACTGAAGTTTCTTTATGTGTGTGGATGGAAGGCCATAGAGTAGGCTATTGCAGTAATCTATTCTAGAGGAGATGAAGGCGTGGATGAGAGTTTCAGCTGCAGTAGAGGACAGAATAGGATGGAGACGGGCAATATTTTGAAAGTGAAAGAAGGCTGTTTTAGTGATATGACGGATGTGTGCTAGGAAGGAGAGTGAGGGGTCAAAAATGACTCCCAGGTTTCTGATCTGAGAGGATGGAGTGACTGTGTAACCGTCAATACTGAGTGTGAAATCTTTGGAGGAGGAGAGAAGGGATTTGGGTCCAGTTATGATTAACTCAGATTTATTGCAGTTGAGCTTGAGGAAGTTTGTAGACATCCAACTTTTTAGGGCATTGAGGCATTTTGTTATAGTGGAGACGGTAGTGGAGGTGATGTTTTTAGTAGATAGGTAGAGTTGGCTGTCATCGGCATAGCAGTGAAATTGGAGTCCATGGTGGCGAATGATACGCCCAAAGGGTAGCATGTAGATGATGAAAAGAAGGGGACCAAGAACCGAGCCCTGAGGGACACCATGGGTTACTGGGGTGATATCGGATGTGCAGTTGTTTATGGAGATATACTGAGATCTGTTAGAGAGGTAGGATGTGAACCAGGAGAGGGCTGAACCAGAAACACCAACATGAAACTGCAGACGATGTAGGAGGATGGAATGATCAATAGTATCAAAGGCAGCACTAAGATCAAGGAGGAGGAGTATGGAGAGGGATCCAGAGTCTGATGCCACCAGGAGGTCATTTGTTACTTTGATCAGAGCTGTTTCTGTACTGTGGTGAGTGCGGAATCCAGATTGAAATGTCTCAAAAAGCTGATTTGAATGAAGATGTTCAGTTAGCTGAGAAGCTACTGAACGTTCCAGGATTTTGGCTATTAGAGGGAGGTTGGAGATAGGGCAAAAGTTTTCAGGTTTGTCATGGTCCAGTCCGGGTTTTTTGGGTATTGGTTTGATGGCAGCACGTTTGAAGGCTGAAGGGACGGTACCAGAGGTCAGTGATGAGTTGATTGTATCCAGGATAAGTGGAGTGATAAGACATGATTTTACCAGTGGGGATGGGATAGGGTCCAAGGGGCAGGTGGAAAGATTGATTTGGAAAATTGTTTGTTGAGTTCAGAAACTGTCATCGGAGAGAGGGTAGAGAGTTGATTTTGGATGGACAAAGGAAGGTCGGGTGGAAGGTCAGCATCAGACAGAGTAGTGGAAAAAAGCTCCTGGTGGATATTGTTGATTTTGGATTTGAAGAATTCCAGGAAAATGTTGCATTTTTCATTACTGAATGATTGTAGGTTATTGTCCTTTTGTTTGAGCAAAGTGTTAATGGTGGCGAAAAGTCTGCGGGGATTTGAGGAGCCAGTGAGAATGGTGTTGGAGTAAAATGAAGTATGGGCAGCGGTGAGTTTAGTTCTGTACAAATCTGTATGGTCAGCAAGAGCTTGTTTGTGTGCTGAAAGTCTGGTTTTCTTGTAGCGGCGTTCCAATTTTCTGCGTTGTTTTTTCAGTTTATGTAGTTCAGGAGTGTACCATGGGGCAAACCGATAAAAAGAGACAGATTTTTTAATAACGGGAGCAAGTTCATTAGGGCTGGCTGAGAGAGTGTTATTGTAAAGGGAGACCAGGTCATCAGTGGTAGGATCGACAGGAAGGATAATTGAGGAGATGGTGTTGGATAAGTGAGTGGAGAAGATGCTGGGTGTTAGAGAGAGTTTATTTCTTTATTATCTTTACTTATATTTACTCATATTTTTATTTTATTATATTGTGCATATAACCCTGTGTTCCAGTTGACATTTGACCTACTTGTTTCTCTGTACATGACTGTCACACCACACTCACTTTCAGTTCCTTATTTTCACAAACTCAGACACACACACACACCAGAACCAGTCTGAACACCTACACTTCCTCATTCTTCAACTTACACCTACACACACACACAAACCTTTACTTGACCTATAATCACATCATTGTATTTCCTGAACCCGTGTTTCCGTTATGTTTCGACAATCCTTGTGTATAAATAAACGTACAAGGGAGATTCTCTCTTTGTAGCTGATGCTCTGAATGCCATGTTGCATTGAGCTGATCTACCCTTGCTGCAAGAACAAACTGGTTTCCTCTCCGTTCATCAGAGTCGTTTGATATTCTCCCTAACACTGGGACAGAGGGTCTTGAGGTTGCGAAAGGAGATGGTTCGAGTCTGTTTAGGTGGGGAACTGGGAATGTTAATATTAAAGCGGCTCTCTGGAGCATTTTTCTCTGTATCAAAGTTTTCTAAATGTTTTAAATGATATTTCAGGTCTAAACTATGATCTATGGGTTGAGTTCCACAACATCTGTCATTCTGATGAAGACCCTCCTTCCTCCTAGAGACCCCTTTCCATTATTTCTTGCCGCCGACATTTTTCAGCCAATGAAATTCAAATGTCTGCATTCTCTCAACATGCACGCGCATCGACCAAACCTGTACCAGTAGGGGGCGCTGTCATACAGGACGCTCCGTGTGTTTCTCTGCCGTCTCAGCCGTTCACTGAGGACTCACAGCTCATTTCTACTAAAAACCTACCCATTCTCCAGCTAAAGATGGATTTATTTTTATTTTTAAACCTTTCACCTCACAGAATTGCAAGGTTTGACAGGATTATGCGTTTATTTTGGTCAGAAAGTTCATCCAGGGCCGAGTCAAGTTCAGCTTCAGAGTCCAGCAGCAGCTCTCTGCTAACAGAGCTAATATCAGAAGCAGCAGGGACAGAGAGGGCTCTTCAGACCCTCGTAGTGTTGTTGGAATAAGATTGTGAACTGTGAGTGATTAAACCCTACACATTGAGCGGTACAGTTCATGTCCGAAGTATATGCGCCGCGTGCACGCGCGCACATGCGACCGGACGCGCGTGTCGAGATGTTTTGAGGAGGAGCCTTTGGACGCTAGATTCAAAAACTGCTCTCCTGATGAAATCCTCCAGAGTGCTGCTTTAAATGTTATAGCCAAGTGATCTGAGATGGTGAGGTCTGTATGAGAAAGAGTTCCCATATCAAGGCCAGTAGAACAGACCAGGTCCAGAGTAAGTTAAATGAGTCCATGAGACTAATGAAGCTAACCTATGACCAGCCTGAGCAGCTTATACGTAGTGTCAGATAAAAGTCACCAAAATTCTTTAGGTATAACCCATTTGGACCTGGTGGAGGGTAAACCACAGCTCAATAAAATTGGGAGTTTATCCTTAATTATAATCAGTTTCAGTTTAAAAGATACAGAACCTGAATTTCAAGCCCAGGTCTCAACCAGAAAATATAAAATAAAATCCATAAATAAATTAAATTATTAAATTATGCCAGTTACAACATATGACTAAATATTTTTTTGATGTTTCAGAAGCAATAACAGTAATTTGAAGACAGAATGTCTTCTCTTCTCTTTCAGCTACAAAATAGTGAATATTAATAAACCAGCAGTCAACAAGAAATGCTGTAGGTTTTTAGAACACATCTGTCTGTTTTTTATTCTGGTTCTGGGAGCTTTGGGTCTGTTCTTCTTGACAAAAAATAAAGTCTGACTGGAACTCTACCAAGTGGATGCTAGTTAATTCAACTTAACTGTTTATTGATTTTAAAGATACTTTATCCTAAACCAAAATTTTGCCCAACAGTTCACAAATGAATCTGCATCTTCTTCAGCAGGTGGTGCTGAACAAACTGCCCGACCGACACCGGTTCCTTATGTGTCTCCTGGACCGTACTTGGTGGAATATCCTCGTGAGTACCACTTCATGATAAATGAGCCACAGAGATGTGAGCAGGAGAAGCCGTTTGTGGTTCTGATGGTTCCAGTGGCGCCTCGTAACAGAGCTCACCGTGATGTCATCCGCAGCACTTGGGGAAGCGAGAGCCTGGTTCTGGATAAAGTGGTGAAGCTGTTCTTCCTGCTGGGGATGCAAACTGGAGATGATGCCCAGCAGGTCCACGAGCAGCTGCTGCAGGAAAGCAAAGAGCACCGAGACCTGATTCAGAGTGACTTTGTGGACTGCTACAAGAACCTGACCATCAAGACCATGGTGATGCTGGAGTGGTTGAACTTGTACTCAACAGCTCTTCTCTCCAGCAGTTTACCTTCTTCATGATTTGGCTCTGGGCTACATTTTATCACTAGACCTCCCTATTCAGCTCATTGAGGCATCCAGACATGTTAAAGCTCTTTACATTGGATAAGTGTTGTTGGGTTTGTTGAAGCACCTGCACATCGTTCCCACTGACCCTCCAAGTGGGGGATATGTTTATGTCTTTTCTTTAATATTTTAAATTAAATTTGCTGTGCTTTTTTTCAAGATTATCACCACAACAATTACGTTATCTACTGATCGTGTGTAGCTGTCAAAAGACTTTGAAGCAGAGGGTCCAAACTGCTGATCAGTTTAAAAATTAGAAGGTAAAAAATATAAATAAAAAAACTGAAAGTTAAGACAGAATTTTCTCAGCAGTTTTTACATTCTCGTTTGAAAATGAAGGAAACATAAATGGTTGAATGTTGCCTGCAATTACCATAGTTAAGTTCTCTTTGCAGTACAGTCCTGTGGACCTGGTTCAGCCAGTTCCTGAAGTCAGTTTGCTCTTCAAAGCTTGTCAGAGTAGCTTGCAGCATATTGCTGCTCTCCTCTTGTTTCGGTGGCTTCGGTAAGTTTTCTTTGGTTTTCGCTTTGATATTGTAGTGGATTATTCATTAAACAATGTCCTTTACAGGAAATAATTCATGTCATATTCCTGGTGTTTTTGGAGATCTGCTGTGTGAAGGTGATCAATTAGTCTTTAAATGGTGATGTCTTATTGAGTCATACCTAATCACAGTGTTCTATAACTGTCGAACGAGGTGTTGTTGATCAGATATGATTAATTAAAAAGACAGAGGTGTCATTTTCCACAGCTGTTTTTGTTTTGGCTTAATATTTTTTATATTAACCTTTCAGCTTAATGTGTTTTTATCTCCCATTTATTTATATTTGATTATAACTAGATGTCTGTGGTTTGTTGGTTGAATAGGGCTTGGTTTTAAATCTGGTTTGTTCAGTTGCAGAGCTTTCCTTATAACTGTGAGTGTGGCTTGGGCCATTTTCTTATTGCATGATCTTCCCTTCCTGCAGGAGTGGTGAAGTCTCAAACTGTTATTGGTATTCATCTTTTAATTGGAACATTTTGTTTAAAATTACTTCAACAAATGATCATGATCTCAAGGTAAAACTCCTTCGTCTCTTCCCATTATTCCCAGTATGAAATCTGTTTAATTCAATACTATTTACAAAGTTGTTTCTGTTTTAAAATATTTAAACAGAGGTTTTAATGAAGGCCTTATAAAGAGCTGCCAAACAGACTCGAGCAGGAAACAAACCTCCACATTTTAATGAATTGTTAATATTATACTTATTGGTTTTATTCCTGCTCTCGCTCTAACATTCCAGCTTACCACAGCAATGTTAAAAATATGACTCCAGTTGTTCTAATCTTCTGAGGAAATTAATATTTAAATGGAGACGAGGTCCTAAAACAGCATCACAGTGTAGACTAAATTGCCCCATCTTCAACATGAACAAAAGCAAACTCACTCAGAAGAAGTCAGGAAACGACAGAAGATCCAGCCTCTGTATTTTAGCTGAGAGTTGGACAGCAGAGGTGTCACTCACTGGCAATAAGTGTTAGCAGTGGGACAGCAACATGTCTGTCTGTCTGTCTGTACGTATAGTGTGTGTTTGTGTTGTAATGGACTGGTTATATTGTTTATGTTCTGTGTTTTGTTCTGAGATTAGGTTTGGATGTTTTGTGACGTTAGTGTGTTTGTTTAGTGTGAGTACAGTCATTCTATGAGTCTGAGTTGCTGGGTGAGTGGTTGCTGTGGAGGCCGGGTGTGTGTGCGTGTGTGTGTGTGTGTGTGTGTGTGTGTGTGTGTGTGTGTGTGTGTGTGTGTGTGTGTGTGTGTGTGTGCAAGAGAGCTGGAGGAGCGGGAGAGTTGGAAGCTAAGAAATGGCTCGGTTTGGTTCTGTTTTGGACTGTTTTTGGTGTGGCTATGAGCCAACAGTATTCCTCAATGTTCTAATAATTATTTATTTATTTTATTTACTAATATTTAAAGAGGATGATACCCCTTGAGATGAACCATCTCGTTTTCAAGGGGGTCCTCTTTCAATGCAACAAAAAAATAAGACAGCAGGACCGCAAGTGGCTTGAAAGAAAATATCAGAGAAAAACTAAATAAATACACAAATAATAATAATAATAATAATAATAATAATAATAATAATAATAACAACAGCTAAATTAACTAAAATAAAACATTTAAAAAATGAATAAACAATAATACTAATAACAACAAAAAAACAAACCAGAATCACTTAATTCACACACACTCTTACAATTCTTTATGTGCTACCCTCTTAAAATAAAGTAACAACTTTATAGGAATGATTTTGAAACAGCAGGTACAAACTCAGACAATTATAAAAAGATGCGACAGACATGTAAATAAACCATGTTTCTGAATAATCAGAAAGAAGCGATCAACCGTATCTCCATAGGGAGCCTATTCCAATCTACCGGAGCTTTAAAGCAGCATTAAATAACTTTCCTGCATAGCCCCCTAGTGGTTAAAGGTGTAATTTCAACTGACGTAAATACTCCTGCAGCTGAAGAGAGAGAACGCTCTCCCCCCAGCCTGCCAGTGCTCTCGCCGCTTGTCAGCTAATAATCTTGTCAGAAAAGGTGGTGTATTTGACATTTTTTTAAATGCATGATTATTTTCAGTTCAGAAACAGTCTATCTCTCTGCCTCTCTCTCTTTTTCTCGCTCTCTGACTCTCTCTCTCTCTCTGGCTCTCTCTCTCTCTTTTTTCTCTCTCTCTCTCTCTCTGCCTTTCTCTCTCTCAACCGACCAAAATCCAACTGGACCTAGAAGAGCCTGTGGAGGAGATGTTTTGGTGTGGGTCGTGTGCCACCATTTCCGGTGGATTTATTTATTTATTAACCTGTGAAGTGGTGTTGGGGAAGTCTTTTCGGGACCAGTGCAGGTCGTAGAGGTTTGCGCAACACGACTGAGACCCGAATGCCTCCTTAGGTCCACACTGATCCGGGTCCAGCGGCGGACCAGCACCGGTCGATCCAGAATCAAATGCCTCACCATCTGTGACACACATCCTACATCCTACAGTACATCCTACAGGATCCATCCTGTAGGATGTATCCATACAGGATACATCCTGTAGGATGTACTGTGATTGTGTATGTGTTGCCGTTGCTGCGCACATCAAAAAGCTTTGCACCTGTTAACGCTGCAGTGCCGCTCACGTGTTGGAGATGCTGCAAGTATGTGTGTGTATCGAGGTCCTGTCATGTGTGTCTTCTAGCCTCAGAGGCCATGTGGGCACTAATTCGCTGCACTGCAGCAGGATGCAAAGCTTGTCAGATTGCGTGCTGCACCATTGGAATGGCGAAAGTGCTGATCTGCAAAGGCACGTTCAGGCAGTCGGTTATTCATGATATTTGGTTCTCATGCGGACTGGCAGACTAGTTATTGCACCCCTGACTATAAGTGTAGGACTAACATTCGGCCACAACAATAACAAAGACATGTCACTGTTTGATGAGTAAAATCGCTCATCAGGACTTGAGCTATTCAGCTCATATTGGCATTTTAAATGCGGGAATTCAGCGCTGCAATTTTAGTCAAACAAAAGAAACCAACCAACCAAATAACTCACCGTTTAGTTGATAAATCAGGACACAATAAAGAATCAATCAGCAGGGTTGTCACAAGCTGTCAAGCAGTTTTTGCTCAATAAGTATCCATTTGATGAGAGAGTGCCCTCACCCAGTATCGCTAGCCGCACTAGCTTTGTAAGCCACGCAAAAGGTCGCTGCAGATTGTAAACCGTTCATCCTGCACAATAAAAGCTGTGCTTGGGAGTATGTACATGAATTACCGGTACATGTCACAGCAAAAACAGTTTTTCCAAATACTGTTTCACATCTCCACTTACTAAAGTTTTTGTCTCGTTTCGTCTTGCCAACAAATACACACAGATGTCTTGTCTTATTTTAGTCATCAAAGAGTCGCATATAGGTCGTCTGCTTCTCGTTGACGTCTTTAAAAAAATGTGCGTTAACACTTTAATTTTGTTGTTGTCTTGTTAACAAAAACAATACTGCATCGAAAGGAATGCTATGAATGGGTACATCTTCTTCTTTAGCACGATTAACCAGAGCTACACCCTCATTACTGTGGAATGAAGGTCCGTGTAATGAAGATGATCCATCTCTCATTCTAGAGCTGAAATGATTCATCAAATGATTCAAATAGTTTGATTACAAAAACTCCTTGAGACAAAGTGAATAACATCAAGGCTTTGGGACTGCCTACTGCTCAGTGACCACGTGTTTCTTCTAGACGGGTAATCCTTAATTAGTTTGCTGCAACACCAACAACTTTGTGTGAAAGTCTGACTTGTTCCTGATTACGTAAAACTCAATTACCTATGAACAATATCAGTGTTTGATTAACCTAGCCTTTAAAAATCTTTAAGAACAGAATCTGATTTAAATGAAATTGAGTTAATAGTTAAAATGATTTCCTTTCACAAATACTGTTTATACGTTAGGTTCTTAGGACAAACAAAACCATGCTAAACTAAAGAAAAAAGAGATCCATTTATGTGTGTGTGCGCATGTGTGTTTATGTGTGTATCAATGTGTGCTCATATTTATGTATTGATGTGCTTCTAAGTGTTAGTGTGCATGCGTTTTTAATCCATATCAGCATGTGTAAGCACTAGAAGAGTGTAGGACCCCATAAAACCAGGGATGAGCCTAGGCGGATCACACAGAAATGTTTTTGGTCCAGTTGATAAAGTAGTCCAAAATTAATGAGAATATTATTTGAGTCTGTGTGGTATAATTTGCCATTTTGACAACCTTTAGTGTTAGCCTTTATATTTTACTTTGTATTTTATTGTTTATGCCTTATTAGGTATTATTCTTTTCAGCACAACTTCATCTACAAATTCTGAGTCATTTCTTCATTTTGCCACAGTGTATTAGCACACTGAACCTGACAGTACACAAAAAAAATCAAAATCTGAATAGGAAAAATTACATATTAGTAAGTAAGTAAAATTTATTTATATAGCACCTTTCAAGGAAACAAATCACAAAGTGCTTCACAAAACATCAAAATTAAAATGTGATTAAAGACAAAGAACCAAAACCATCAAGATAAAATAAGAGAATATCAAAACAAAAAAATCAGTTAAAAGATCAAGATAAAAGACTATAAACAAATAAAAATAATAAAACCAAATAAAAATAACATTAAAGACACATAAAAACACATACAAATAGTGATTGGTAAAAATCAATGAATGAAAATAAAAGATTTAGTTAAAAGCAGTTTTATATATTTGGGTCTTCAACTGCTTTTTAAAGGTGTCCAGACTGTCTATACCAGAGGTAGGCAACCCTGGTCCTCGAGTGCCACAGTCCTGCATGTTTTAGGTGTTGCTCTGCATCAACACACCTGATCTGAATCAGTGGGTGATTAACAGGCTTCAAAAGAACCTAAGGACCTGCTGAAAAATGTGTTGAAGCAGGGAGACAATGAAAACATGCAGGACTGTGGCACTCGAGAACTAGGGTTGCCCTGGTCTACAACGTAAAACTAAAGTTCATTCCAAAGTCACGGTACAACAGACTGGAAGGAGCGATCACCTCGACTTTTAAATCTGGTCCTTGGAACTGTTAGGAGATTCTGGTCTGTGGACCTGAGAGCTCGGGTTGGAGCGTACGGCTTTATCAGTTCAGTAACATAAACAGGAGCTTGACCATGTAGGGCCCTGAAAGTTAGAGTCAGGATTTTAAAATGAACTCTACATTTAACAGGTAACCAGTGCAGAGACCTCAGAATAGGAGTGATGTGATCTTTTCTGTTTGCTCCAGTGAGGAGCCTCGCTGCAGAGTTCTGGACCAGCTGAAGGCCATAAAGGGCTTTTTGGTTCAAACATGTGAAAAGTGTGTTACAGTAATCTAGACGGGAGGAGATAAAAGCATGAAGAACCATTTCCAGTTCAGGTTTTGACACCAACTTTCTCAGTTTGGAAATATTTCTCAGATGATAAAAACAGTTTCTGACCAGCTGTTTTGAGTGACCTTCAAGAGACATTGATTGGTCGAAAATAACACCCAGATTCCTCAGGTTTGACTTTACAGCAGAACTTAAATGTCCAATATGTTGACTGATCAGAGGGACCATCCTATCAGGGGCAACAATCAGACATTCAGTCTCTTCAGGGTTTAACTGAAGGAAGTTATTTTCTAACCAGTTAGTAATGGCTGACAGACACTCCAGTAGTTCAGACAGTTTGTAGAACTCTGAGTCCTTGAAGGAGCAGTACAGCTGAATGTCATCTGCATAAAGGTGGTAGGAGACATTGTGACGTCTACTAATGATCTGTCCAAGAGGATGGAGATATAGTAAAAACAGGAGTGGACCCAGAACAGAGCCTTGGGGTACCCCACAGAACAGATCTGTAGTATCTGACATGATGTTGTTTATATGGACACTGAAACTTCTGTTTGAGAGGTACGATCTGAACCAGTCTAAAACTGTTCCAGAGATCCCCACCAAGTCACGGAGTCTGTTCATTAAGGTGCTGTGATCAACAGAAAGGTCCAACAAAACTAAGACTGTAAACTCCCCGGAGTCTGCTGCCATCATGATGTCACTGGATACTTTGAGTAAAGCTGTTTCTGTTGAATGTTTTTTACGGAAAGCAGATTGGAATTTATCAAAAATGTTGTTGTTCCAGGAAAGAGACCAGCTGATCAGCCACAACTCTTTCTAAGAGTTTAGAGATATAGCTCAGTTTGGAAATGGGCCTGTAGTTATTTGGCTGAGAGGAGTCCAGACTGGGTTTTTTAAGGATGGGTTCAATAACAGCATGTTTAAAGATGGAGGGGACGGAGCCGGTTTGGAGGGATAGATTAATAAAATCAACAATGTATGGGCCAACTAGGTCAAAAGCTTTAAGAAGCAACGAGGTTGGGAGAATATCAACAGGACTTGAAGATTGTTTCATGTTTTTCAACATGAGACAGATGTCCTGAAAATTAACAGGTGTAAAGAAGGACCAGGTATGGGAAGGAGGTGGGTGGATGGCAGAGTGTGGAGCAGATGGGGGTGAGAAATTTGACCTGATGTTTCTAATTTTTTCTCAAAGAATGAAAGGAAGTTGTTACAATCAGACCTTGAGAACACAGGTATTTGGGGCGTGCTGGGTGAAACTATCTGATTGATCGTGTCAAACAGACAGAAAGTGTGTGGAACTCAATTTTTGGCATAACTTTTTGATGCAAAAACTATAAGTTTTTGCATCAAAATACAAACCATTTCTCAGGCATTTTTGATGATAAAATTACTGTTATGCCAAAAATTGAGTTCCACACACTTTCTGTCTACTCTTGTGTTTCTTATGTCATATATGTTAGGGCTGTCAAAGTTAACGAGTTAACGCAAAGCCCCCATTAATGACATTCATTTTTTAAACGCGCTTGACATGCAGGCTTCCACAGCTGTGCTTTGCGCATCTACAGTATGCGAGCAGTAAAGCATGCAGCTGATGCAGAGAGCTGTCCTGACCTCACCAAAATTAGAAAGTTTTCAGCGGAGACACCTGGATAATCCAGTAAACTTTCATCAGCCATAGTGAGGGACTGGCAATCGGGAGAAACGGGAGATTTCCTGGTGTCCTGGCTGCTAATCTGGCCCGCTCAGGACGTTCTTCGTAAATAAATAAACAATCCATCATCAGCGCATCGACCCTCCTGAAGCTCACACAAATGCAGCAAAACTAGGCCACAAAGACACCCCCTCCTCTCTCTGTCAAAGCGCTGCAGACATGCTCCCCCTCCACTCCACCCCCCTGCATGCGCAAGATTGCACGCATCTGCACCTTTAGGCAAAATTGGCCAAGATGGACAGGATAAGAGAAGGTGGAGCAGAAAGAGAGCCCTAAAAAGAACTAACAACTAACTTCATAAGGCTACAACTTTAGCAAAAATCTAGGAGTGAGATTATTTTATTTTTTGAGAAGCGCTATGACCTGATGGAGCATTCTGAAAAGCATTGGGTTTAGTAAAAATGACACTAATAGTCTGGCAGAAAAGTCCAGCTTTAGCCATTTTGGGGTTTAATAGGATGATGCAAAGGCCCTAGTGTGATGTGATGAGTAGAATAAATTCTATAGGAAAGAAATAATTTGATATTAAGGCTGATTCAACCTTTCAAAGGCTGAATGGATGCTACCCCTTAAGTTTTATATATCACATTTTAGCAAGCGAAGTAAATGGTAAACAGTCTTAAATAAAAGAATAGTTGAAATAAGAAAAACATTTTTTAGGTCAGTTGAGAACATCTTAAAAGTTTGTGATTAATCACAAGTTAACTCTGCATACTCATGCAATAATAAAAAATAATCGACTGATATGGAACTAGGATTGAGACTTTAGTTTTGTACTTGTAACTTATGTTTTTTACTTGTACCTTTTAGTTTTGCACTTGTAACTCATGTTTTGTACTTGAAACGTTTTGTTTTGTGCTTGAAACTCATGTTTTGTAGTTGTAATTTTTAGTTTTGTATTTTTAACCTATGTTTTGTACTTGAAACTTTCAGTTTTGTACTTGTAACTTAGTTCTGTGACTTGCACACATTTTAAAAAATATAAGTTTCAAATTACATGTTCAAATTGCGGGCTGCATGGTGGCGCAGTTGGTTAGCACTGTTGCCTCGCAGCAAGGAGGTCGTGGGTTCGCGTCCCGGCTCTGCGGCCTCTCTGCGTGGAGTTTGCATGTTCTCCCCATGCATGCGTGGGTTTCCTCCGGGTACTCCGGTTTCCTCCCGCAGTCCAAAGACATGACTGTCAGGCTAATTGGGCTGGTAAATTGTCCTTAGGTGTGAGTGGGTGTGTGGTTGTTTGTCTCGTTCGTCTCTGTGTGGCCCTGCGATGGACTGGCGACCTGTCCAGGGTGTTCCCCTCCTCTCGCCCCTTGACCGCTGGAGATAGGCACCAGCTCCCCGGCGACCCCCTGTGGAGGACCAAGCAGCTACAGAAGATGGATGGATGGATGGATGTTCAAATTGCAGGGTTTTACACGCGTCACAAAGCTATGAGTTACACACAAAACACAAAACATTTTTTACCATATATGGCTTGCTCAGGAGGACCAATCATGAAAGAGGGAGGCAGTGCTCACCATAGACATCATATATTGGTAGACCCCGCATAGGCCGCTCTGAGGCAAGAAATGCGGCAGCCATCTTGGGCCAGTCGTCCCATCGGCAGATTTCCAGCTGCAGTGACGTCTGAATACAATACAACTTAAGTAATTGCATTAAAGGAATGTAAAACTTAGTCATGTTCTTATTAATAAAGTGCACAATTGAACAAAAACACTCACTTTTTGGTGCCACTTGACCACGAGTGGTGCTGCTGGTCGGTGGAGCCTGAAGGCTGGAATACACCGGACACGTCGGCGACACGCCACGTCGTGGCTGCGGCGTTATTTTGGTTTAAAACCATTCTAGTCCATCAGATCACTCACACAGAGCTCGCCACAACGCGTCCCAGACACGCGAGACGCCGCCAGCCTGCTAAAGATTTGCACCAGTTTAAAAAGGAGCGCCAGTCGCAGCTGTGCGCGTGTGTCACGACATATTGAGTACTTTCTGACACCGGCATTACCATGACACCGACGTTACGACGCAGAACGGCTCCTATTACGGCACACAGAAATAAACCGCCACAAACATTACGGCACACATAAACAACAGCTTCATTAAATAGCTTACTGACCCATTTTGAAAGAATTAGAATTAGGTTCCCACAGCACACGACGGCAGCTCTGATCACATATAAACAAAGAATTCACTTCCCGCTTCCAGTTTTCAATTCCCGCGTGATGTTGTGACTATCGCGCGATTATTTTAAGCAGCGTCCTACGGCGCGCTGTGTCAGGGGCGCGTCTTGTGTGAGTACAAGACTCGCCAACACCGCAGCCAAGAGGTGGCGCATCGCTGAGGTATCCGGTGTATTCCAGCCTTTAAGATGTTGCCAGGGTCTGAGTCTCTGAAGTAAAAGAACAAACATTTGAGGCTTCATTCAGTTTAACAGTAGGCCTCAACAGAGCTAGCCAACTAAAACACCAGTCTCCTCTGGCAAGGTAACAAAATCCACCCAGCGTGAAAAGTTAATCATTACCTCACAAAAACAAACACTGAAACATCTAACATGTTGTGATGTTTTACCCTAACAGTTTTAATTGTCCATGGGTAGAGTAGTTCATGCTACTTCTGCCTGCTAGCCTGCTAGCTCACATTAGCATAACAAGCCGACTGAACGCACGTTTGTTTTAGCGAGTTAAAACTAAATAACTAAATAAGGTGAAGCCTAGAGGGGTAATTTAAACTTTTACAAGACTTGAAGTTAGTTCTTACCTTCAGTGTAGATCGGTCGTCTGATGAATGCTGCTGGTGGAGTAGATTTTTCACAAATGGATTTCTGTCTGACAGCATTACTTGTGAAGGACCTTCACTGCCACCTACTGGTAAAGAGTGACTGTAATCAATTTTGGTTTTGAGCACTGCCTCCCTCTTTCATGATTGGTCCTCCTGAGCAAGCCATATATGGTAAAAAATGTTTTGTGTTTTGTGTGTAACTCATAGCTTTGTGACGCGTGTAAAACCCTGCAATTTGAACATGTAATTTGAAACTTATAGGTTACAAATACAAAACTAAAAATTACAACTACAAAACATGAGTTTCAAGCACAAAACAAAACGTTTCAAGTACAAAACATGAGTTACAAGTGCAAAACTAAAAGGTACAAGTGCAAAACATAAGTTACAAGTACAAAACTAAAAGGTACAAGTACAAAACATGAGTTACAAGTACAAAACTAAAAGGTACAAGTACAAAACATGAGTTAAAAGTACAAAACTAAAAGGTACAAGTACAAAACTAAAGTCTCAATCCTAGTTCCATAGACTGACAGCCCTAATATATACTGTATATCTGAGTCTGGATCTGGAGGTAACGTCTGATTTCAATCAAGTCTGAAACCACGCGATCGGGCCAATCAAGTGATCAGATCTGGACATCCCTAGTATTCACTACAGCCAGTTCCATCCTTTTTGCAAAGTCCACCACAAACTGCATTCCTGTCCTGGATATTGAACCTGCCCATCACTTTCTCAGCACTCTGTTTCCTGCACCGACATGTCCACTGAAGTCTGACCCGATCACTACTCTTTCATCCCAGGGGATCCTCTGCACTTCTTCATCTAACTCACAACGGGATGTCTCCTTTTCTTCCAACTCAAACCTTCAATCTCTAGTTTTAGACTCATCACTCTGACATTCTTTTCACCTTAAGAATATTCCCAACCAACTTCTTCTTCAAGATCACTCCAATCCATGTCTCCTCCCATCCACTTGATGATAAAACAGCTTGAAACCTGCTCCTAAACTTCTAGCCTTGCTACCTTTCCACCTGGTCTCCTGAACACAGAACATCCACCTTCCACGTCTGCATCACGTCAATCATCTCTCTAGCTTTTCCTGTCACTGTCCTTCATTCAGTGTCCCTACTCTCAGTTCTAATATCTTGTTTTACCTCTACTCTCTCTGTCTATGGAAATGCCTTCCTTCATTCTTTGACCAAACGTTGCCCAATATTCACCAGTACAGTATTGTGTAGGTCAACAGCACTGGTGGCAGTCATTGTTAACGCCTCAACTGATCTGGTATCTTGAGTCTTGTGATTCACATGTTTCATTTGGCATTCTTTTAAGTGAAAGGGAAAGGGGAGTTTGTGGTACAATGTACAATGTAGTGGAATTTGTTCTCTGCATTTGGCCTATCCCTGAGGAGCAGAGGGCAGCCATTTTGATGGTTCCAGGGAGGCAGTTGGGGATTCAGTATCTTGCCTGAATTTACTTTGACACATGGCCGGGGTTTGAAACCTGGTCTCATGCATGGCCTCTCTTCCCCTGAGCTACGGTCGCCCCTCAGTGATCTTCCTGCCACAACCCTGACCTTAGGAAGGGTAGCATTGAGGTTGCATCTGTGTGTGTGTCTGAAAGCACTTGTTATATAACATGTGTATGTGTGTGAGGGGTTTAGGCTGAGCAACACATACCGTATTGGTGTGGATTCATTATAAATATGGAAATAGCAGCAACAATAAAGACAAAAACACAAAAAACAAGGGGGACGTCTTAACCAGGAGGAGGGGGTGAAGGGTGATTCATGCATTTCTACACTATCTACAAAATATGCACCATGCTTTAATATAAAATTTTGTGTCCATCTTATATCCTATACATTTGAATAACTGTACCTTATGCATATTAAGACAAAACCCATTACTTTAATAGAGCCATCTCCTGGTCTCTGAACAGCCGACTGTTCATATAAAGTTTATTTACAGTGATGACAGCCCAAGATCCCTCATGGAACAGGTCTCAGCATCAGTTCAGAATCTCCTTCAGAAAATGGAGCCTTGGCTCTTGACCAACTCATTTAGCTTAAACCACTCACACTTACCATGGCCAATGACCATCTGGTGTGCTTCCTCTGTGGATGTGGTAAAAGGAGATGTTGTGAACGGTCTCTTTTGGAGGTTTAAGCTACTTCTGAAGAAAGTTCTTGATATTGACCTCCTCTGTTCATTTGGGAACTCTAGAAAAGTCAAGGTTGTCTAGCATACTGTGCACCTAAACATCCAGGACTGTTTCCTTGTTTCTTTTGCTCTCTGCCGACAGCTTGGAAATTCCATTGTTGAAGGATTTGCCCAAGTCTCTGAGAATTTAGTTTTTGGCAGCAAGTGAGGCCACTTGCAGCTGGCTGAATTCCAGGTATTACTACAACTCTTTGTGAAGTAATTCAACAAGGGCAACCTGGCATAGAAGCTTGATAACCTCTGGTCTATTAGGTCCAGAATGTCAGAATGCAGAGTTGGAGGAGATAACTCTGGCTTGTTTGGTTGACCCATATTGAGACGCTATTAGTTTTGTCCAGGTAATTCTTCAGATTCAACTCTTCTTTCTCCAGGTTAAAGCAAATGAAAAACAGTTTTGTGCACAGTTATACACAATTATGTGTATTTGATTTGTTAACTCTGGGATTTTATATATATATATATATATATATATATATATATATATATATATGTGTGTGTGTGTGTGTGTCTGTGTGTGTGTGTCTGTGTGTGTGTGTAGGCAGGGCCGGCCCTGGACTGAATGGTGCCCTAGGCAAAAAATGATTTTGGCGCCCCCTACTGCCCAGAAAAGAAACAACATAACTTTTGCAAATTCTAAGTAGTAAGCAATGTACTAAAGTTGGATAAACTTGAACTGATGACATTCATTCATATAATAAGTAGGGGGCACAACAGCATGATAGCCCTTTAGTCTTAGCTAACTTGCTAAATGATGGGTCCAGGAAAAATGTTCACAATTTCATGTATGTTAATTAAATACCTCTACTTTGGGCCTGTTTTTCCTCCTCTTCCTTTCTTCGTTTCCTGAAGGCTGCCCCAGAGGGCTTGATTTGTCTTTTCATTCTGCCACCGACTTTTAACAAGGTGCTATCACTGACAACGTCACAGACTCATTATTACATACATTATCTACAGTGTTGGGCAAGTTACTTCAAAACTGTAATGCATTATTTATTACTGGTTACTGTCATTTTTAAGTAATCCCTTACATTACAATATTACTGTTTTTAAATGTAAGGCATTACACTACTTTTGCATTACTTTTAGTTACTCTGACCAAAATAACTGTAAATATGGATTTGACCATCTAATGAGCTCATTCTACATCCAGTGGAAGGTGATGTGATGGATACATGGAGATATCCAACTATCTGGATATGCATTTATCTATCTATCCATCCATCATTTATTATCCATCCATCCATCTATCATTTATTATCCATCCATCCATCTATCATCCATATCTCTCCATATATCCCTACCTATCCATATATTATTCCATCATATCTATATACAGTATATTTAAATCTATAAAAATATATCTCTCTGCACAAGCTCCTTATTCATTAGTTTGACTGACTCCTACCTCCACCTGTGTGCTTCTGCTCCACCTGTCTGCTCCTCCCTCCTGCAGCAGAGGCTGCATGACGCGCGTTTCCTCTGCTCAGTGGGCGAGAGAGTGAACTCTCCAACTTCTGACGTGAATAACAGAGTGACTCTTTATCATGAAACTACTTCTCAGTTTGCTCGCTTCAGTTTACGGAGCGCTGCATGCGCTCATATGTCTTAACGCGCCTTGGATACCGTGAGCGCGCACGACTCGGGCCGCGTTTTCCCTCTGGACCGAGTTCCGAACCGAACCACGCATGAGTTTCGGACCGGACAGAACCGGACTTGTTTCACTGGCTGCAGATTTACTCCTCTCTGCTCTGTCTGACCACATTTTTCGCTGAGTGACGTTTCTCCTCTGAAGAACCCACCGCCTCAATCCGGGTTAAACGTGCACTGTAACGCCCACTGACGTTAAAATATTACAGCTTTTTTTCTGTAATGCCTTACATTACTGCGTTACCGAAAAAAGCAATGCATTACAGTAATTAATAACCTTTGGAAGTCGTTACTCCCAACACTGATTATCAATAAACAACCGGACGGAGGGATGCGCGCAGCGCGCCTCTCCCCCACCTTACCTGATCACAGCGGCAGCAGCAGGTAGCCATGGGGCGCCACGTTGACTGTTCATGCAGCAAAAGTTGTGCTTTTTTATTTATTTACTTAGTTTATGTATTTATTTATTTATTACTTACTTTGCTCTTTACATGAGATGAATGGTGTGTCCAGCAGTTTGTCAAAATAAATTTAAAAATTTTTTTAAAGGGACAATTTGGCGCCCCCTCCAGCAGAGGGCGCCCTAGGCAGTTGCCTAATCAGCCTATGCCTAGAACCGGCCCTGTGTGTAGGGAGAGACAGGGAGAGAGAGTGAAAGCTTAATTTGTCTATCATTTTCTTTAACAAACACAAAAGGTCAGATGTCAAACATTAAATAAAATCAACAGACCTGTGTCTGTAAATGATTAAAGATCAGTTCAAAAAACACAGTAATCAAAGAAATGAACAAATGAGTGCATTAACAGAAAGGAACAATAAGATCCAGTTTAGACCTCGGACTGTCTCTATTACTAGTACTGCTTTTCTGCTCCAGTTTGTCAAAATGAACATTTGAAAATCACTAAAGCTTGTTCATAAACATTTATGCTAGATGACATTTTGCCATTTTGTTTCTCTTGTTCCTTCACCCTGTGACTGCTGGAGATAGGTCACCCTGCAACCCTTATTGAATGAAGTTCCAAAAATGGATGGTTGGATGGACGTTTCTCTTATAAATGGAAACAAATAAAACCCCAGAGGTTTAGGGAATTGCCACAGATCAACAAAGGTATGTAAGCTTTGAGAATGTTATTCTTTTATTGAAAAAAATTCATACATCTGAGGAAAAATTGTAATAGAAAAGGAGAACACTTTTAAAATGTGTTTTATTATGAAGTATTAGTTATATTTTGATATACAAAAAACAAAAGCATTGTTATAATAATGTTGTTAATCTAATTATTTTTTTAACTAGAAAATGATGAAAAACGAAGACAGCAGGAGATGGTGTTTGATGTCACGTCACCGGGTCTTCTTAGTTCTGGTTCTGGGAGTCGTGCTTTTCTTCCAGTACACAATTAGGAAGGAAAATTTGCCTGCATGGAACCCTAAACAATGGATGCAAAACCATTCATCCAAACTGTTTTTTCCATTTAGAGAACTAAATATTGCTCCAAACAACACAAATGGATCTGAAGCT
Organism: Callopanchax toddi; assembly: GCA_006937965.1. Taxonomy (NCBI): domain Eukaryota; kingdom Metazoa; phylum Chordata; class Actinopteri; order Cyprinodontiformes; family Nothobranchiidae; genus Callopanchax; species Callopanchax toddi. The sequence continues at coordinate 898,067 of SSNR01000092.1, forward strand.
GAACCAACAGCTGCTGCCAGGTTTACAGCTACACCCTCCTCAGCTGTACTTCCTCAGACTGAGAAGATTTCATCAACACAGGAACCAAAGACCGAACACCAGATTGCACCTCCTTCAGAAGTGACTCAGCAGGTGGTGCACCAACAAACTATTGTCTCAGGAGAAACTAAAAGATCTGATGAGTCGACAGCTGCTGCAGCTACTGGGTTTACAGCTACACCCACCTCAGCTTCACATCAGATCACTTCAGAAGTGACTCAGCAGGTGGTGCAACAACAAACTGCTCGACCGACACCGGTTCCTTATGTGTCTCCTGGACCGTACTTGGTGGAATATCCTCACGAGTACCACTTCATGATAAATGAGCCACAGAGATGTGAGCAGGAGAAGCCGTTTGTGGTTCTGATGGTTCCAGTGGCGCCTCGTAACAGAGCTCACCGTGATGTCATCCGCAGCACTTGGGGAAGCGAGAGCCTGGTTCTGGATAAAGTGGTGAAGCTGTTCTTCCTGCTGGGGATGCAAACTGGAGATGATGCCCAGCAGGTCCACGAGCAGCTGCTGCAGGAAAGCAAAGAGCACCGAGACCTGATTCAGAGTGACTTTGTGGACTGCTACAAGAACCTGACCATCAAGACCATGGTGATGCTGGAGTGGTTGAACTCGTACTGCTCCAGAGCCTCTTACGCCATGAAGATTGATTCAGATATGTTTCTAAATGTGCCCAATCTGGTCAACATGCTCTTAAATGCTCCAAAGACAAACTATTTGACTGGTCTTGTAGCGTATGATGGTGCAGTTCTGAGAGATCCCTCCTCTAAGTGGTATCTACCTCATGAGCTCTTCTCTCCAGCAGTTTACCCTCCTTATGCTTTGGGTCTGGGCTACATTTTATCACTAGACCTCTCTCTAAAGCTCATCGAGGCATCCAGACATGTTAAAGCTCTTTATATTGAAGACGTGTATTTGGGGTTGTGTATGAAGCACCTGGGCATCGCTCCCACTAACCCTCCAAGTGAGGGATACTTTCATGTCTTTCCTTTAGATTACAATCGCTGTGCCTTCTCCAACATAATCGCCACCACAACAAAGGTATCTACTGATCGTGTGTGGCTGTGGAGAGACTTTAAAACAAAGGGTCCATACTGCTGATCAGTCAAAAAATTACAAGATAAATAATATTAATTATTTAGTAAACTGAAAATTAAGAATCATAGATCAATATTTAATGCTAAGTTTGCTCTCTCTGAGCTACAGTCAAACCAGCTGGACCAAGGTCCACAAATATGTTACCTGTTTAAAGCAGGTGAACAGAGCAATGACAACAGGAAGCATCTCATTTCCCCCTAGTTTACATTTAGGTTATTTACAAACTCACAAAGTTATAGTTCTGCTTGCTTCATTTCAGTTTCCTATCATTTCCCATCCTCGTTCTTAATTTTCTCACAAAATTCCTCAAAGGCACACTAAGTAACTTTACAGGTTAACGAAAAGTCACTCAGTCCGATCTGCTGCTTGGACCCAGAATGCCTCATTTACAACTTCTGAGTCTCCGGTCCGGTGCCCTGATGTCACGAGGGTTAGGCTAACCCAATGTGGCTAGCTCTTATGCTAGCACCGGAGTGTTTTTAGGTCATGGTTCCTGCTTTTTTCTTGATCTCTCCCTGCTTAAACACAGCTGATTTCTTTGAATGAGTGATGAACCGCTCCAGTAGAAAACAATAAAGGCTGAGGAGACATTTCAACAGTTAGATTTAGGTGTTTCTGAGCAAAAACAATGCTAACATTGTTATGACAGTGATTTAAAACGGACACTAGGGGGTGCTGAAAATAAGCAAAAACTGCATAGCGTGCCTTTAAAATATTTATAGCTACAGTCTCATCAAAATATATTTCTTTTACTGCTGTGATCATCGAATTTTTACCATTTTCACCTTAAAGGCTCACTAAGTAACTTTTTCATATTTTTAAGTCTTTTTCTTGAGCCAGTATGTGCTAATATGACCCATTACACAGGGTTAATGAAAAGTCACTGAGCCCCATCTGAGCCAACTTCTGAGTTTCCAGTCCAGTGCCCTGAAGTCTCACAAAGTCACGTATTTACCAAGAAGCAGTAACGCTTTACGGCAATCCGTATTTACAGCTCAGAACCTGCTCAGGACAGACGAGCTGAACACACACATCACATATACTACGTATGAGCCAAGAGATCTACTGTATTGTGTTCATCATGGAGGAGTATTTGCTAGGTAGCCTGTTTGCTTCTGTGGTCAGCTGGTTTGAAAACGTGGGCGCACAGCAGAGGAAGGGGTTTTTACAACTGTGATTCAAAATGGACACTAGGGGGTGCTAAAAACAAGCCAAACATGCCAAATGTGCCTTTAATTATCAGTTTTGTAGAAATAATTCACATTTTTCTTTTTTTACAGCTTATAACTCATTTGAACAGTTCATATTCAATGTGATTTTGTGTGTTGCTTTTTGTTTTTGTTTTTTGTATTTAAGGGACCAGTTATTGAGTTAAACATAAATTTATATCAGATCTAATTATTTTCAATCTAGATGAGAAGAGTCTGAAACTCGAAAGAACCTCAGGGATGTAATATGAAGCAACACACTGACACCGTGTGGGCATTTTGTGCACTGCAACTGATTGTAATAAAACCAATCTGAAACCAGAGTATTTAGAGTGTGTATGAATTAACTAGATCGTCAGTTTTCCTCTACAAACTTTGGTCTAGCCACGCTCCTTTGGAACTTCCGCAGCTCTGGTCAGTCTGGTACTGGACCAATCACAGCACTCTATTTGGTGGGCGGGATTAGCCGATGACAGCAGAGCTGCCACTTTGAAATTTAACAACATGGCAGCAACTAGATTTGGGCTTTTCTTTAAGACGTCAGATATTTTCATGTTTTTCATACTGAAATGTTGGTTGTTACTCTGATTGGTCCTAGCACTATCCAATAGCATGTGAAAACAGTTGGAAAGCCAACTGTTGATCCCGCCCCTATGAATGAGTTGTTTCAATGGGTCGTGGTGGACTATATATTCACATATACAGTACATGATGGCTTGCCAGGCTTTGTATTAAAAGCTTTTGGCACCAACTATTTTTCTGGCTGTGTTGGCAATAGAATATTTTGCACTTCAGATATATTAAAGCACACATTTTACTTTAGGATAGTTTTTTATGGTTGAACATGATGAATCTGATCGATCTAATGTGCATAAAGTCATCACATCATGGGCGTAGATTTGGCATGGACTGAGGTGACGTGTCCCCACCAATATCCAACAATCACTGAATGGGCTCTGTGCACGCAGCTACGTGACGTAATTTCCGGTAGAAGGTCAGGATGGATGTAAACTTCCGGTAGCCGCTGGAAGCACATACTGTGCTTGCTAGTTTCCTTTCGGGAGCTTGTAAATCTTTCTTTTTTTGTAAATCTTTCTTCTTTTTTTGTGCGTGACCTTCTATGTCAAGCTTTTATATGTTCATGTCCTAAACATGACATGTACACTGACAAAATGTGCATTTCAACAACATACTGATAGCAGGTCTAACACCACTGCTGTGTGCCATTCTGTACAGTATCAAAAAGATCAAATTCCCACCTCCCATCGTTAGCACAGAGACCGGAAGTCTCGTACCATCCTCACGCCAAACACGGAACTGATGCGTGCACAGAGGCTATTGTCCCCACCAGTGTTGGGTAGTATCGGATTACATGTATTTAGAATACTGTATTTAGAATACTATTTTGACGTACTGTATTCCGGTACAGTTACTATTTTTAAACATGGTATTCAGAATACAGTTACTTTTGTAATACCATTGGAATACTTGGAATACTTGTGTCTCCATGTTGTGTAGGTTATCTATCCCATAATGCCCCTAAACATTAAACAACGTGCCTCCGTTACCATAACAACCCTACCAAAGCAAGAGGGTACACTCCCGACCAGCCGGTAGCAGCAGGTAGCAGTTAGCCTCGTATGGATTCAGACCAAGAGATGGAGTGGTTGGAGGCACAACCACAGCTGAATCAACCTACAATCAGTGGAGGAATAAGTGCATTCACGTCCTGGAAACTCAAGCTAATTTTCATTCTAAAAAAGGAACGGGGCGAGCGAAATATGATGGTGCAGTGCGATCTTTGTCTGCCAGCTAACAACCTACTAGCTGCGTCCAAAGACTCTAATCTAATCTGAAGAAACACCTTAAAGTTAGTTTTATCTTTCTAGTTTTGCTTCCTTAGTGCTTTATTTAACAGCATGTATCGTGTTAGTTCTGTCATTTCTCACATTTAGTGTCGGTGTTGTATCTGAAATGATGTTAGCTTGATGATGTTGTTGTGGTTTCCCACAATTGTGGGTTTCATGTTAAGAGCTTTCCATCTGGAGTGCAATGAACATCAAGAACATCACTTTGCAATAGACTTAAATCGTATTTTATAGGGGAAGTATTCTAAGTATTCCAAGTATTTAGAATACAGTACCAGGATTAAGCAAAGTAACGGAATACAGTACAAAATACATTTTGAAACAGGTATTCAGTATTTTGTAACTGAATTCATTTACAAAGTATTCTCCCCAACACTGGTCCCCACCAACAATTTGATCAAAGGGTGCAGAAATAGCGCTGCATCCCCACCAATAATACGTGCAGCCCAGCGGACTGAGGTGGTGCGCTGCTGTGCATGACCTGTGTCCAGGTGAAGGAGGCCTATCTGGATCAACCTGGATGCACACTGCAGTCCATGCTCCCAGACACGCCCCCTCCCCCCAGACAGGTCCGCGCCATGACTGGCCATTGGGCATTTTCCTGTAAATGGTAACTTTGGTCTGGACCAGACCAGGCAGGTCAGGTCGCGCAGCCTGTGATTTACTTCCTGTTTCAGCTTGATGCTCACGGCCACCCCCCACCCCCGTGTGTCCCGTTGGGTGCCCACCAATGTCTAGTGCAAATTAGTGCCATTGCATGACAATGTTCATTTTCAACTCATTAGACTGCAAATGGCCCAGTAAACAACTAGACAGAGATACTAAGTTTAGCTGAAATGAATCGATACACCCCCAAGTGGCTGACTGTAGTAAATATCGTACGTCCCTCCTCCTCCATGTAAATCAATCACACGTGTCAAACTCAAGGACCCAGGCCAAACCTGGAGGAAGCTAAAGGAGGAGGTGCTGCGCCGTTCGTGTGTTATTTCACTGAACAACTATTCTTTTGGTGAATGAAGACTTGGTGTTTGATAACGTACAGCTAGACCAGAGAAAGTTGAAAGTTGAGAAGCAGTTGGAGCCCACGATCACGGCTATATAGATTTGTCTCACTGTTTTTTGATGATGGAAGCTACGAGCTAACGCTGTTAGCTTACCTTCAATTTCATGAATAAAGCTGGTTATATACAGCTTAAAGTCCTTCACCCGCTTGCTCGCAGACGTCTCTGTGTGTTTTTCAAAAATCCGGTGGACATCGTCTACCGTGATGCGCGGCAGGTCTTGAAGAAAACGGGTAAAAAAAATCCATTTTGTCCAGTTTGTGTGAGAACAGCGTTGAACCGGAAGGGAGGGGCAGAGTCTATCGCAACCAGGAAGTGACCGTGCATAAACCCTATTGTCAAATCAAAAAAGCTGCTGTAACATGCAGTAACCTGAAATACACTTTCTACTGGAACACAATTTGTGCAGTGACAGGACCCTGCTACCAGAGGGTAGTGTTGTCATATTGATGTTTAACTTAAAATTCTCAATTTAGACACGAGTAGACTCAGGTTGGATATTAAAGTTCATTGTTCGGGCAGCATTGGGTTTGGACAGAAAAGAGAGAACGGAGGTCTGACGGTGTGACAGCAGCATGCAGCAGCGCGCTTATAAAGTAGCGCTCCTGATGCATGTATTACATTTATCAGTTTTTCTTATGGTTAAGTGGTGACTAAAATAGTGCACTTTTATTTTCAGGCCGTGGTAAATGTGCTGACTCAGTTGCTCCTGTTCCAGCTGGTCGATCGTCTGAACAAAAGCAGACTTTAAATTGTGACATCATTATTATTGTTATTAGAAAATTATTTTATTAGTTTCACATTTGTTCATGTTCTTAAAGCTTGGTTTTTAGTTTTTAATAAGTGTTTGAGTTGAGCTTAAGTAGTGTGTTATGTGTGCATTTTTGTTCACCCTCCATTAAAACACAACACTCGGTTCGGGTTGGGTCAGGTCCAGTGTTTAACGTGACGATGTCGGGCTTCATGTCCTTCGGGTCATTTCAGGTTGATTTTTTTGGGCCCGTTGAGAACTAGTTAACTAAAGCTGTTTTTTTTTTTGTTTTTTTTTTTTGTTTTTTTGCAAGAGATGAAATTGAGAAATATACAAGTTTTCCCAAAATGTTTAAGAAAAGAAAATAGATGCTGAAGGTGGAAGATTTAACAAATGTGAAGCTGTTTGTGTTTCAAGAAGAAAAACCAGTAATGAGGCTGCCTGTGATGACAGAATACAACTTACGCCGCCAGCACTTTGACAAAAAACACAGCTCAGTATGCAACTGTCAGCCTCAAGGAAAAACAACAGCCCGTCAAAGACTTATGAAAGTCTGCAATCCCAGCAGATTATGTTTACAAAACCTCAGCCAGACGTGATGCAGTGGCTGAAGATGTCGCCCGAGCTGTAAAGTGTTTTTCAGAGGGTGCATTTTTGAAGCAGTGTATGCTAAAGGTATCCCCAACCGAATGCAGACATTTAGCACCACCAGTTTATGAACTTTCTTCCTGCTTAAGGTTCTTGTGACTCAGACATGTACGATCACTAGGTATGTATTTATGTAACTTCCTCTTGACATGCTTCAAACCATTCTGACGTTAAAAGACATTCATGACATTGTTGTGGCCCAAAATGAAAATGAGTTTGACACCTATTTGTTTCCTGATTTAAAACACAGCTCAGATCCTTTTTCTAGTTGACTTCTGTGGAAGTCAGATAGTTCTTACCACGCTGTTGCATATTCAGATATTCATTTTAGATAAACAATCAGCTGTATTCAGCTATTTGATGCTTTTAAAACATGTTGATTGTGTGCAGATTAGTAGGCAGACCCACATCCAGCTCAGATCCTGCTTATAAAAATACAACATGGCAGCACCTGCAAATATAATAGTTTGGCTTGACTTCTGAACAAAACTGAAAGGTGAAAACTCGTCTATATCTGTCAATAAGACAGATATAGTCTGTCTTATTGACAGATAATGTCAATAATAAAACAATCAAGCAGCAACCCTGTAAACTGATTTAGGTTCAGCAGGACTTTTAGTTTTATCAAAGAAAAATCAACCCGATGATACTGCTGTAGTAGTGTCTGTTGTTTATCAGTGTATTTAATGTTGTGTGTTTGTATCACCATGACATTAATGCTTTAATAAGAAAAGCTAACATGTATAAGCATCAAAATGAAAAAGCTATGATAAAACCATTCTTCTCACTTCGTTTCATATCAGCCAACCTGCTTACCTTCCTCAACCCTGAAGCAGTGCTGCCACCATGAGGTCAAAGTGTAGATTACAACCTTCTGCTTTCAGAGAACCTGTACACATTTGATCTGAATTCTTTCTATTCATTTTTCAGAGAAACAGGATTTAAAGAATTCCATCACAAACTACAATATCAGTCAGCGTTAATCCAGACTGAGTGGACAGATCCACTTACGGCAGGTCAAAAGGTCCAAACTGCAGACGAGACATCAGCAGCTAACCGAGGTTAGGACTGAAGTTCAAACTAGAATCAAACTTTTGAACAAGAAGAGCACTTTTATCATGACGCCAAAATAAGTCAAGTTTTTAAAAATAAATTTGACGTTTCATGGATTCAGTTTGGTCTCAATTTTGTCAAAAATGATTTTAAATCAGTTTTAATGAATCGATTCTAGAGTACATCCATATTTTAGTAACACACACACACACACACACACACACACACGCGCGCACACACACACACACACACACACACACACACACACACACACACACACACACACACTGATCAAATAAAACCCAGAGGTGGGTGATTATGGCTCATGTCTGGAGGAAAACGCCATGCTGTCGGTGTAGGACCCTCATGGTTCTGTTCAGATCAGTGAACTATATAAAAAGAAAATGAAAGTAACCTCCCATCTTCTAAAAACAATAGTAGAAAAATAATAATTATAAAACAATATATTTTCCAATTGAATAAACATTTGTTCATCTTGGTTTCATGTTCAGTTTAGTTGAATTTCTCAGAACCTGCAGATAAAAATCAACCCCCCCCCCCCCCATCATGATGCTGCCACCACCGTGCTTCAGAGTGCTGTTAGAATAATGAGGAATAGAATAATGAATTAATAATTTTACATACAAGTTTAAAAAAGCAATAAAAGAAACAATCTACGAGGGGACCATTTCTTTTTTCACAGCAATGAGTATAGAATATCACAACACTGAGCTGCACAAACTTGAAGAAGGTTTCCAGTAATTATCTCAGGCCCAGGACTCCATCTAGTCTTTAGAGCAGGAGTCAGAGCTGAGGGGAGGTCTTGTGTTTCAGTAGTAAACCAACCATTGCTCATGTGTTTATTCTGTAATCGTTTTCAGAGGCAAAGCAACATTTCTGCTTTAAATTAATGCACAGAGGCAGGAATTTAAACAACTGTGATCACTCTAAAGAGCACAGAGACAAGTTTCTAGAAAACTTCCTTCTTAGGGCTAAAAAGACCAGGGATCTGTGATCTTGATCACTAAGAACCACTATGAGAAGTTTTACTTTCTGAAAATCTCATCCAGTTGATCAGGTTGATCCAAGCAAAGTCCAGCTGAGAGCAACGAGTCAACACACACACAGGTCATCAGCGTTTCCTCCGATGAGTCCGACAGCAGCCGATGGAGGAACAGACGTGTCTTCAGTGATCAGAGGAAACTGAAGCTGCTCTCAGAACAGCAGCAACTCTGGAGTTTTCATCAGACTAACAGCTCAGTTCAATAATTCAATGCTCCTCTGTATGTATGAATTATTGAGTCTGCAGACGGCGTCCTGCGCTGTGAAACCGCTCGGCTGAGTATTTCTGCTCTTATCAGGAACAACATCCCCCTCTTAGACAATCAAACACTGTGTGTTGTTTCAGCTGAGCTTCAGGGACTCTGAGTCTAAAAACACAATTAGATTATTTCACTCAATCAGCTGAGCACAGAACTGATAACACTGATCTTCAAGAGGGTTCAAATGAAGGCAAGTGGACGTCTTTGGTTCCTTGAAGACATTTTGTTTTTCATCCGAGGAGCTTTGTCACCTTAACTGGAACATGGGAGCATCAAGCCAGTTAGAATTCACAAAGATGAGAAGAAACATCTTCATGAAACCAAAGCAGTTCATTTGAACCCTTTTGGGTTACCATGACCTGGATGACTGAGAACCTGCAGCAGAACAGAGATTTTATTCATTGTTATGAGCAGAAGAGACCTTCAGTTAGCGATAAATGCTAACATTCCACATTAGCAGGTTGCATGATGACATTAGCCTGTTAACATGCTAACAGAGGGTTGTTGTGTCTTGTTTTTGTTTCTTGTTGCTTTTTGTTTTATCTCAGTGTTTTTGGGTTTGCTTGTTGAATTTTTCTATTCCAAGTTCTCTCTGGTGCTGGTTTGTGTAATTTATTAAACTGACTTTGTGCATCTTTAAGAACATTTAAGCATTTAATCATAACAACATGATAAATACAAATACATACATACATAAAAATTAATTGATGCTTTATTGTCCCATTTGGAGAATTATTTCACTGCAGAGAAATAATTTCACACAGCAGTTATCATCTCATCTCATCTTCTGTCTGGGATTCATCATTTCCTGATTCCAAACATCGATGAGCTTGAATCAATTAGTGTATTGGACTTTTATTAGAATTACAACGGCCTGCTTATTTTCATAATCTGCCTTTTATTTTGAATTTTCCTTTAATATTTAAAGGAGGAATATTTTGATTTGTACATTTGGATTTCCACTGAGTGTTTTTAAACAGTTTTGATGGTCTGTTGTGAAAGGGTTTGTTAGAGATAATCAGTAAATTGGTGAGAGGTGACATTATTGGCATCATTTACATGAGTGTTCAGACAAATAAATAAACTATAATGAGAAAAGGTTATGATTTCTGTGTGAATATTTAAACAAAACCATCTGAAAGGCAAGAGAAACTTCCATCCATCTTCTAAAACCGGCTATCCTCCACAGAGGGTCGTGGGAAGCTGGTGCTTAGCTCCGGCAGTCATGGGGCGAGAGGCGGGGGACACCCTGGACAGGTCGCCAGTCCATCTCAGGGCCACATGGAGACGAGCAAGACCAACGACCAGTCACACACCCACTCACACCAAGGGACAATTTACAGTTACCAACTAACAGTCAAGTTTTTGGTCTGTGGGAGGAAGCTGGAGTTCCTGGAGATAACCCACACATGATGCATTAGGAGAACATCCTAACTCCACACAGAGAGGCCTTCGGGCCAGGGAAGCAAACCCACAACCTCCTTGCTGCGAGGCAACAGTGCTAACAACTGCACCACTATACATGAGAAATGTATTTACCTTTTAGAAATTTGAAGCAGGCTTGGCTCTTGAAGTGAAATTAACTGATTCCACATAAAAGTTTGACATTCCTGCTTTAGTTCATCTTTCATGTTGATGTAGAAACAATAAAACAGTGACTTGTGTTTAACATTGTGTCTGAAAGCCAGTCGATGTGACCGCTGCAGGAGAAAACTGGCCTCACTGGATGTAACTTCATAACAGAGAATTATGGAGGCTTTTGATTTCTCATCAGGTTCATTTAATCACTCTGGACTTCACAGCTAAAGCAGTACATCAAAAAGATAGATACAAAAATAGAAAACTTAAACTATATTTCTATTATTTTCATGCTGAGCTCATTGTTATGTTTTTGTTGAATTTGACCAAAACCTCAAAATCAGATGCTAAGTTGTTCTGATCCGTCTGCACGGTTTCATTTTTCCATGATTCACTAAAAGTGTCACAATCATTTCATCACACCCTGCACTGATGAAACTCAAACTACAAAGAGAAGTTTATAAATTATAATGCTGTGCATTAGTGCTCGGCTTGCTTTTTTTCTGTCTTTAGCCAAATGCAGCTGAATAAATCACACAGCATAAATTATCATTTTCTGCAAACTTTTATTGCTGAGTTGAATTCTGTTCGGCAGGTGAGGTCGGCAAAGTTTCAGCGCCGACGCTCAGGCGTGAAAATGTCTTCAGTCATCAGTAGAAAAACTTAACCTGCCAACTGGAATGTTAGTACGCCTTTTAAAGTTATCAATCAGCAAATGATTAGAAAACATCTGATCATTAGGAGGCTGTAAATTCAAGATGAACATGAAAAAATATCTTTTAAGTCAAAATGCAAAATCTGTGTGCTGAAAACTAAGTCTACTCTTACATTTTTTATAGAAACCAGCAGGTAAACAGTGTTTCTGATCAGATGCATTGATTAACTGATCATCGGTGAGTATGAGCTCTAAACCCAAATGCTTAGCTTTTTATTTTTACCCATAATGCACAGCAGCACATTTGGGGAAGACAATATGAGCAGAAACAGCTCAGACCTGTCGTGTTTAAGGTCCAGAAGGCAGCTCATCATCACTCTGGGGTTCTGGTTCCTCCAGATTCTGGATCAGTCAAAGGTCTAAGTGAGACGCTCCATCTGAATAAATCATGAAATGATTTTTTAGGCTTTGCTTCAGTAAGCTGCATTTATCTGAAAGGTGTTTTGTTAAAGCCAGTGTTTTAGCATCCCTTTAATCCATTCTGGTGAACGTGTACTTTTATTCTTGCCTGCTTCCTAATTTCATCTGACTCAGACTGGTTGTCAACGTTACCTCCAGAAGCTGATTAACGATGAACATGAGACTCAATAATCTCCGGAGTCTTCCCTAGCAGGAGCTTAGTATGCATACAGATCCCAACACTCGAAACTTCTTCAAAGGTTCAGATCAGTTCATAAAATGCAGACTGTCACTTTTCTAATCTAGTTTATTTAAGACAAGCTGGACGATTTCTTCACACCTTAATGAGATGGAAATGAGTAAAAACAGCGCGAGTTCCTGAGGCTTTTTACTGCAGGCGAACAAAGACTGCCAGCTGCTTCAGTCCTCTAAATAATCATAAAATACAGAGCTTTCATTTCATTTTAACTAATTAGGATGATGCAATCTGGAGCAATATTCTCCTCATAAAATCTTCCAGGCAATTTGAAGCTTTTGGCTAAAAGGGAAATCAGTGGTAGGAGAGGAGGAGATGATGATGAAAAGGTGGAGAGCGATGCAGTAAGACAGCAGACTGGGTTTACTGAGCAAAATAAGTCTGCAGGAAAGTCCAAGTCTCAGACAAACCTGGAATTGGGATGGACTAGTGACCTGTCCAGGTGTGACCCCGCCTCTCACCCGTCACTGGGGTTAGACACTGGCTCTCGGTGACTCTAATGGGATTCAGCTGGTATAAAAGGTGCAGGGATCGATGACTGCATGTAAACACAACTTACCTGCATCAGGCTGCACAACTCTAGAAGATCAGAAGTGTCTGTAGGAACAGTTTAGGTTCTGTTAATCAAATCTAAAGTCTGGGTTACCAGAACAGTGTGGATGGACAATACACTTTAAAGGGACTAGATTCAGGATTTTAATAAAAGTTATCATGCATGTTCAGTTTATTTAGGTTAATGAGTGATGAAGCATTTTAAATCAAAAAGAATGAGGCCACCCATGTATCATTCCATTATCTTGAACAGGCTGTAAAATGTTCTGCAATTCGGGGCCCGAATTTCCTGCGCTGGCCTACGGATGTGACGTCAACTGATGCTGCTGCGCATTCTGGAAGCTAAAAAAGTAATAATAAATGTATATCCAGTAGGTGTAGTATTGCACCGTTGTGTTGTGTTGCTGGTCAATGGCGGACTTCATTCGTCTGAATCTGTGGTTTTTCTCATAAAACTGGTGTTATTTTGACAGCGTTTATGGAGCTGAAAACCTCTCTGATGGATTGTAGGGTTTCACAGAGCTAAAGGTGCTGTTATAGGCGACCGCACAGCAATCTGTCGATGTTTATGGTCTCGGCACGATAGGCCTCAAATCCCTGACTGTTTCCTGGACGTCAGTCCGCTTACAGTGCATCTGCGCACGCTCCTCCGGGTGCTCCAGAGCTCCACTCCGTGATCCGAACTTAAGATATCTGAGGTGATGTATGCGGCGGGACATGCCTCTATCACCCTAGATTTCTCAAACTCACCTCTGGGAGTCAGAGAACACCAACTGATTAAAGCTTTCAGCCATACGGACAGCGGTGGAAGGACAAACATAGCAGCTAGCAAAATTAGCTCTGTTGGATTGCCCCTGCTTTCGGACCCTGTGTGTGCGTGTGTGGCGCAGAGCTTTTTTTTTTCACCATATTTCATTTTGTATTACTAAAATGGATTTTTATTTATGGAATCATGTTTCTGGCTGCCTTTGGTTGAACCCTTATGAGATAGTTGAGAAGTTTGTGTGAGCTCCCGTTCAAGGCTGCAGTTATTTGCGCAGCGCCAGGAGTGGCGATTGTGAGTTTTATTTCTTAATCCTGAACCTAGTCCCTTTAAAGGGAGAAGAGGGAAGATTTGAAAAACGAACACAATGAACACACAGTACATCCATACATAAGCAGTTATCAAGCTTTTAGACTTTGGTTTACTGCCTATGTGGCACTGCAGTTTTGTTATCTTTTGTTATCTGTTAGCTGTAGCTCGAGTTAGCATTAGCCTGTAGTTGGTTCAGCTTATACATCAAAAAAGTATACATATACTTTGTGAATAAAAAAGACTGACTGGCTTTCGTCATTTATGTAGAGTTATAAACTTATTAAGTTTATAGCTGCATACTTCTGCACGGTTATTAGATTAGTTTTGTTGGTTTTATTCTAAGCTAGGCTCAGACACCTTTGCTAACCTAAAGGGTTTATGCAGGGATTTCTAAGTTCTGGAAATTTCACAATGATACGTACCTTATATTGACAGATGCAAGGCTGAGTCAGAAATACATGTAAAGTCTTTACAGATTTTATTATATAAACAGACTGGCGAACAGCACAGACATATGAGGTAGCAGTTGCATTAGCATTTTTAGCATGTTATGGAGTGTTCTGAAGTGGCTACTATTGTGAGTTTAACGACCTGAGCCTCATGATGGTTTTAAGGCTAGGGAGATATCTTAAAGGGTTTAGTTACTAGGGATGAGGCGGAGGAGTTACTTTGTGTAGCAGGCTATGGTGTGGGTTTAGCTTTATCAAAGTAGGCTCGGTTTTACCAGACCGTGGACCGCTTACTGTTCGGCGTTCCGGGATCGCGTCCGGCAGGTGGAGTTCGATGAGGAAGCAGAAGATCCCCCTCGATCGATCTGGAGCCCTGGTAGGTGGTTGACCCGCCTGGGCAGGTGGAAAACCTCCTGTGGATACGACGTTAAAAAAAAAAAAAAAAAAAAGGATACGACGTTAGCAAGGCCATGTCTAGTTCAGCATAGCTGTGGCTTTCTTACCCATTTTGGTTGAGAGAGAGAGGCAGACGGATGTTGTCTTGGCCTCAGGGGTAAGAAGCGTTCATCGACCGATAACGGGGCTCGTTCCCGTACGGGGCGGCCGGTACCGAGAAGCACCACTGTCTAGCAAGTTGACAGGGGCTCTTGACTCATCCGAGGCTGGATGAGGACTGACAACTTCCAGAGTGGGAAAGACAGTTGACATGGGTTGTGTGTGGACGTGGGCCAATCGGAGAGGGTTTTAACAAACACGTGACCCAGGTCTTCAAGTCAGAGTACTTAATAAGTAAATATATGGAACACATTGATTTAACCTTTTAGCAAAGTAAATATATGAAATAATACTGAAGCTGGATCAAACATTCATAATACTGTGGAAGAAAATGCATTAATCATATTAAAGACATTTCTGGACAGTGGATTAAAAGTAGTGTCATTTAGAAGGAGACATCAGGAAGTCTTTGAATTTATTATTAAAGAGTCCTGTGAAGTCTTCCGGCACGACCAAACCGGACCCTTGGAAGAATGTTGATTCAGGTTAAAACATAATACAGTCATTGTAATCCATATTATTGGGGAAAAGATGTTACTGTTTGTGTGATGGACTCAGAGGTCAGAGGTTATAGCATATTTGGTAACACTACACGAACCTCTGTGGTCTCTGCGCTCCTCTGGCAGCCGTCTCCTTGTCATCCCTAAAGTTATAACACGTACTCACGGCGAGGCGTCTTTTCTTTATTATGGCCCTCAGCACTTGCCAAGAAGTGCACTCATCAAAAATGCCATGAGGCGCTCAAGGAAGACCAGATTAATCTGTGTCACATGTCAGGTCGCAATCTGTCACATGAAATATAATTTCTAAAAACAAAGAATTGTTCAATATACTCTCAATCTGTGTATGGTTTGTTCTTTGTTTTTTTGTTTAAAAAAAATCAGAAAAACCAAATAATCATTTTGTTTTCTTGTTTTAAAACAAAATTTAAAAAACAAAAAATAGACAAAGGAAAAAAAGCCTTATTTTTTGCAATTTGCAGGTTAAAAGAAAAAAAGCTTTGCTCCCGGTTCTTTGAACCGGAAATCATACAGTGACAGTCGGAACTCGTGGCGACTTGACTTCTTTTCAAACCCTGCAGTCAGCACCACACACGTGCACTTGTTTTTGTCAGTGTGACGGTGAAAGTATTGAACATGTGTTTGTGGATTGCTCAAAGGTAGCTATATTTTGGTCTGATTTACAAAGTTGTATTTTTAGAAAAACTGGCAAAAATTTAATATTATCAAAGCTTCAAATACTTCTTATTTTTAAAAACTCACTTCTGAAGAAATGTTTCTAATGAACTTACTTTTAATTTTAGCAAAATTCTATATTCACAAAATGAAATGGGGTGGAAAACTCCCTTCCTTCTACACCTTTAAAGAATCTGATCTAAAAATGTATATTGCCTCTATTAAAAGTCTTTATTTAATCAAAAAATGGATAAAACAGAGTTTTCCAAAGGTTTCTTTGACTGAATAGACAGACCCCTTCATCTTTGTCTTGTTTTGTGTGCATTGATTTATTGTTGTTCTTTTGTTGTTTTTCATGACAAAAAGTTGGATGTACATTTTCAACTATGTATTATATGCCAATTTGTTTTGATTTTTGAGATTTGTGGTTGTAATGAAACTACCTGTTCAATAAAAAACAAACAAAAAATGTACACGCACTTAGAATACGGCAAAGACATGGACATGTTTGTGTTATTCAGAGGGAGTTGACGCATCACACTGAGAGATGCGTCTTCTCAAATTGTTCTCCATGCAGAACCTTCTGACACTCATATAGAGTGATGTGGAGCTCCATGGCGGCGCAAAGCATCGCTGATTTCAGGGTGGGTTTTGCCATCTTCAAAGAGCTCGCCTATCAAGTTTGTGAAGGGCTCCAGTGCAGCCATTGTTGCAAAGGTTTCGCTCTTTAGCTCAAAACAATTCGACTTCCCGTGTTCTTCCGGCACTTCCGGTGTCACGCAATCTACCAGTCATCCTTCAGCAATCACGAATCACGACCGGTCGATCGCGATCGACAGATTGGGCACCCTTGGGTTAGACTAACCCTCATGAGATACGGAACTTTGTGAGACTTCAGGACACTGATGCCCTGAAGTTGCAAATGTGGTATTCTGGATACAAGCAGCAGCAGGGGCTGAGTGACTTTGCATTAAACCTGTAAAGGGTCATATTAGTACTATTGCTGTCATGCGATTAAAAAATTTGTGCAATTAATTAATTATGATCTGTAATTGATCTAATTAATCGCATTTTTAATCGCACCTAAAAACTGCTGTGGAAAGCCCTCATATTGATTAATTCTCATTTACACATTGTTGTGGCAGACCAAAGGATTGTTCAGCCGGCTTTGGTGGATTTGACCCTTATTCGGCTGCTAGAAGTGACCTGACCGCTAAAGACTGAAGGATGTGGAAATCTTATCACTCCTGCTCAAAACAAATCTGTTATTTTCAATTTGACTCCCCTCTCAGGCCTTGAAAAAAGTCTGAAGTCAAAACAAACAGTCCAGTTGCAGCTGAGTGTGGATGCTCCCCTCTCCCTCCCTCTCTCCCTCACATGTACTGATTCAAACACACACATGCTACTGATGACGCACAAACACCTCCTAACATTCAATATTTCGCCTTGGACCTTATTAACTCCCTCCTCCCTGCAAACTTGGTCTGAAGGCCAGGGCGTAGGGCTTCCACCTTCCTCCCACCATCACGTGTCATGTTTTTTGTGACTGTCAGAGTTTGATCTACTCCCTCCCTCCCTTTTGTTTACTTTCTCTGCTGCTCCCAGTTTTTGTTTTTTCCTTTTTATTATTTGGCCCAAATATACAGGTAGTTAGTTCTACCCCAAGTCAATGTCCAATCTCATAATTTTCTATGTAGATCCCCTGTACACCAAGTCTCGTTTTGTTTTTTATTTTCAATGTTTTTCTCAGTTTTGTTCTTTTGTTTATGTTGTGAAGCGCTTTGTGATGTATATCTGTGAAAGGCGCTATATAAATAAACTTTACTTACTTACAAAGATCGATATACAGTATAACAACAAAATGTGTCTTTATGAAGTCATTTATTGTTTTCAACTGGCTTGAACAAATGCAGTCTGGTTGAACCCTAACCCCGCCGGTTATTTAGGACCAGCAAAAGTAATATTGCTGTTCTTTTGTAAATCTAAAATAGTAAACAAAATAAAAATAAATATCAGGTCCATAAAAAAACAGAATACTTTTCTGAGCAGTGCAATTATTGAACACTGAACTTGTTGCTTTTCTTCTGCTTCAGATAATCTAAAATAAATCAAATGGGCCCATCACAGTGCTGTAAGTTAGCATACCAAAAATGACTTTCTTCATCACAAAATAAAGTGCTGAAATAATGTCAAGCAATCACTTTTAGTGGGCTAGAGCACATAGCAGCTATGAAGACCTCATGCTTCTCATTTCTTTTTTTTCAGCCAGTTGCTGAGACAGACCAGCTTGTTCACATTTTCTGGTAGCAAAGCTGCCCTTTTCTTCTGCACTATGTGGCCTGCAAGGCTAAACTGTCTCTCACACGGAACAGAGGTTGCTGGAGAGGCCAGGTACTTGCGTGCCAGGGCTGACAGCTTTTCATAGGCTCCTGAGTGAGCACACCACCACTGCAGGGGACAATCATCAATACTGATGCTGGGCTCTGCTCTGTAGCACTGCAGTTCTCCAGACTCCATTCCATCTTCTTCGGAGTCTGAGTCAGACCCCAGCAGAAGAGTACAGCACCTTTAGCTCTGTGAAACCCTACAATCCATCAGAGAGGTTTTCAGCTCCATAAACGCTGCCAAAATAACACCAGTTTTATGAGGAAAAACCACAAATTCAGACGAATGAAGTCCGCCATTGACCAGCAACACAACGGTGCAATACTGCCACCTACTGGATATACATTTTACTTTTTTAGCCTTCCAGAACGCGCAAACAACGTCAGTTGACGTCACATCCGTAGGACAGCGCAGGAAATTTGTTCCCGAATTGCAGAACATTTTACAGCTCACAGCCTGTTAAAGATAATGGAATGATACATGGGTGGCCTCATTCTTTTTGATTTAAAATGCTTCATCACTTAAAACTGAGCATTGTTAAGGTTTGGTTTACGGATGGACCCTGGAGCGAACACAGACAACTGAGGAAACTGGAGGTAAGTGAAAACAAACCATTTATTAGTGTTGTTGGTGCTGTTGCTGGAGGTGTGGACCTTGGGAGGCCCTAGCGTCCCGGACGGAACCGTATGCCACCTCACTGCAGGGAGGAGAGGAGAGTGAGCACAGGCAGGGAAACACTGAACGAGCGGGTGATGATGAACTGGAAGGGTCTTGCTATGAGTGGAGTGAGGAGGGAGTGTTGGAGCTGGCGACCAGCAGGGAGATAGACAGGCAGGCTGGACAGAGAGGATGATGATGGTTGTAGGAGGGCAGCCAGGGAGACCAGGAGGAGCGGAGATGAGGGAGGAGTGACCGGCTGGAGATCCAGATGGAATGGCAGCAGACGGGAGCAGGAGGACGGGAACCGAGAGGAAACACTGGAGGGAGGAACAACAAAGTTAAACTATGGACACCAAGGAGGTCTGAGTTAAAAGGCCATAGTTACCACAGGGAAGTGGACACAATGAACTGGCGTCTTCCTGGTGGGACGCTGATCCTTTTATGTTGTGGTGAGAGTGATTTGGTGATGAGCTGAGTGGTTGCAGCTGTGGTGATGAGCTGAGTGGTTGCAGCTGTGGTGATGAGCTGAGTGGTTGCAGCTGTGGTGATGAGCTGAGTGGTTGCAGCTGTGGTGATGAGCTGAGTGGTTGCAGCTGTGGTGATGAGCTGAGTGGTTGCAGCTGTGGTGATGAGCTGAGTGGTTGCAGCTGAGGGTGGTTGAGAGCTGTCCAGCTGGTTAGGGAGGAGGAGGCGTGCCTGGTGGAGCTCAGGATATGACAGGCATGCATGATTATTTTTATTTTACATCTTCCCTCTTGTCCCTTTAATGGCAAAAATAATCACAATATAAATTTCTATTTTGTGTCCAAAGACTATGGGTGTTTTACAGTTTCTTTCATTTTTTAATTGCTCAAACACAAAAATAATTACATATTTTGTCAAATGATCAAATTAACTGCATTCAAATTAACATTTTACAAATAGGCTTTTTATGAAACACGTTACTCTGAAAAAAAGTCATGAAAATATTAATATGTATAATATTTTATGCTTTTCTGTAAGATTAGGCTGGTAAAAGAGGTGCAAGTTAAATAAGTTTTATTAAATCTTCATGTCAGTGTGAACGGGCCTTGAATTAATTTTACTTTGAGGTAGTTTTAACCATCTGACATGTCTGCTCTGTCCAGAGTCCACCCACTGCCCAGGTCAGCGAATGTTACAGAAAATCACTCAAGTCAATCACAATAACAATAAAAAAGTAACTATTAACCTATGACATGTTAAATTATTATGTATTGTAGGGAGAAAGGAGTGGAGGTAGAGGGAGTGGGAAGCAGATGCAAAACGGGAGCTTCGAGAAGGACGTGGAGGTGGAGGAGGTGGAAGGGAGGTCGAGGAAGAAGAGGGGAGGAAGGAAACAGGTGGTCAGGGTCTGAGGAGGTCGAGAAAAATGAAGGTTCCTCACCAAGCAGGCCATGAAGAAGGTGGACGAATCATCAGCAAGAATGACAGAAAGCCCTCTGAGGAGTCGACATCTGACTTCTGTCCCATCTGAATCCTGGTGGATTGAAGGAGGAGAGAAGAGATCACACGCTTAGAATAGGATCCATATGTCATCCTGAACAATACCTGTGCACATGCAATAAACAGCACAGTCACTTACAGTATATACTAGAACCCACCTATTAACTCACACCTAGTGTGTGAGTTATTTATGTAGCGTAATATAACCTGTTTTTATTGTTATAATACGGACACAATTCTGCAAGGTTATTAGCTTAATTTTGTCGGTTTTATGCCCAGCAATGCTAAGCTGCCTTCACTAAACTAATTGTTATGCAGGATCCTTTAGGTTCTTTGGATTCAAAGTGAAGACCTACGTACGTTATATTTGGAAGTTATAACCCAGAAGCAGACTTAGACTACATTTATTTTATTAAGTAAACAGATTGAACGAACAGACAGATATGAGGTAGATGGTTGCATCTTAAGAGATTCTTCTGATGTTATTAAGCTGAGAGTTAATGACGAGAGCCCGTGAGATATAAAATATCTCTAGGGAGTCTGAGCTAGTTATGAGGGGAGCTGAGACTAAGTTGACAGGAGTGTTATTTATCAAGAGCCTCGGTTTTACCAGATCGGAGTTGGTACCTGCTGAGACCGCTCCGGGATCGCCTCGGCGTGGATTGTAGGGTCGTCGGTAGGCTGTGAGAACCTGACGAACCTCGGTTCGGTCCCCCCCCGGTGATCGGAAGTCACCAAGGCACGGAGGCGTCTGATGAGTCGGCGTCAGCGGTTCCATCATTGGCGGGAGCAGAGGCTAACGGGGTTTCCCCCATGGCTGGCGGATAGAAGCAGATGGATGGTGTCTGGCTTCGAGCCGGGGAAATGTCCTTGACTGTTGGGGCTAGGACCCAAACGGATCAGTCGGCATCGAGGCCCACCGTGTAGCGGAGAAAACGGAGGCCTGTTCTCTAGTTGTAGGTTGAACGAGAACTGACTAGCTTCCAGACAGGAAGTCTGACGGTGGAAACTTTTGGACGCGTGGCCCAATGGGAAGGAGTTACCAAGTCACGTGGTTCTCGTCATTAAGAAACCCAGGAAAACTTAGATGGATTATTAATATGCTTTAACCTTTTAGCAAAAGTAGAAACATGAAATAATACTGACGCAACATCAACATTCATTAATACTGGAAGAAAATGAGTTAATCATATTAAGACATTTCTGGACAGTGGATTAAAGGTAGTGTCTTTTTAGAATGAGACATCAAAGAGTCTTTGAGTTTAATTATTAACTAAAGAACGTCTGAGTCTTCCGACACGACCGGGTCCTGGAAGGAATGTTGATTCAGGTTACAACATAATAAAAGAGTCATTTTAATCCAAGTTATTGGGAAAAAGATGAGTTATTGTAGTGATGATCCAAGAGGTCAGAATTCAGAGATAGTAACGCCTTTACCGGCGCTACATATCCCCCCTTATTTCAAGACGAGGACTCCTAGCGGAAGGTCGTTGCCTTGAAATACCAATCCGATGATGGAGGACATCATGGGTCATCATGAACCAAAAGGGAAGAAAGGTTTGTGGTACCTTTCCACCGGACAGAGTCAATCAAAAATGAATCAGAGTTTGAGTTTTACCAGACACAGGGGCACCTGTGTCATCGACCTTCAGGAATCAGGAAGCATCCCACACCGGAAACAGAATCACAGGAGGAGGAGGGCACCGATCCAAACGATGCCAGGAGACTGAGGAGTGGGGCAGTCCGTGAAGGGGAAAGGCAGCAGCGGGGCGTCGTTGATGAAGAGTACCAACCCAGAGCAGCATCGACAGATGAGTCGCAGACGAGACCAGTTTGGACCTTGGACGTCCGGCGGCTGGACAGTAGAGCAGAAGAGAGGCACAGCACAGCAAAACAACCACAATCTGGTAAAGGGGCATTCAAAATGTGTGAATGTAGGCAGATTTGGTTAAAATAAACTAGAAAAATTAAATCAATCTAATTTTAAAATAGGGCTATGTGTCATGCCATTACATTTAATTAAGGATTTAACCTACTTAAATGATTTAAGAGCTCTATTATTTGTATAAAACTCTGAAGAGATTGACTTTCACCCCCATGAGGTTACTCTAGGAGTGACACTTTTAAGTGAATTTGGAAAGACATTACGTCATATTTTAAACTAAGTTTAAACTATTTAAAGTTTAGGAAATAACTTAGCTAAGGATTGAGATTTTGATAACCAAAAATTGAGTTTTGGAAATAGTGAAATCAGTCATATTAGATCTGAAATTTAAAGTTTTAGAGGACATTTCGTGTTAAATGGCCTAAGGTATATTTTATCCTTCATCCTGATTTGAGGAAGGTATATTAAAATGAATTGGCTCGCCTTTACATTAATTATTATGATGAAATAACTATTGTAAGTAGTAGAAAATTAAACATTAAGTTTGATTTAAACATAAAGTAATTTTACTAAATGAATACAGCATTAGGCTGTAAAATAAAGGAACTCTGGCTAAGTTGTTTACCAGGATGGACGCACAGCTGACTGGAGTACAGCAGGCGACGTCAACAGCTCAACCAGGTCTATTTCCCATAAAACACATGGTTAGTAACTAGGGATGTCCCGATCCGATCACGTGATCGGAAATCGGCCCCGATCACGTGATTTTGGACTCGATCGGTATCGGACGTCACCTCCCGATTTTGACTCGGGTTTCCTCTACATGCGCACCTCCCCGCCAAAATAAAAGCCGCTATGCCTTCAGAAGGAAGTTTGGGTTTTTAAATATATGTTAAACAATCTAAAGCACATGGGATTTATATATAGTCTATTTTTGTGCACTTATATTAACCATAATCAGCGTTTGAATCAGTTTCCGCCGGTCCAGGAGGAGGGAGGGGCCGGGACCGGGAGACACGCAGCTTATGGAGCAGCGACCGGGTTCGCCGCTCTCACCACACCCGCCGCCAGGACTCGTCCTCCCCCTGAACGGAAAGTAAGCACCGACGGGAGTACTCTGTCTGGAGGAGGCGGAGAAGCCGTCGTGGAGCGAGTCATACCCGCGCTAACTCGTTGTCCCTACACAGCGTCTCCCTCCTGCCTCAGGAGGACATTCTGCTCCGTGCGCAGCACCACACCCGCCCCCCGTCTGGAAATAAATTGAGCGATGTTTAGATTTTTAAAAAGCGCTTTCTGAGGAGGAGCTTCCTGATTAAATGTCGCTCAAAAATGCGCACAACACTGACGGATTTCTCCAAATATTCTAATTAATAAGTTGTTCAGAGCTGCTGCAGTCAGAGGATAATGAAGCAGGAGGAGGAGTGAAGGAAGAGCTGATGACTTAAGAAATGATCTGGGTCATTGTCAGTAAACAAGTTTGTTCTTTCTGGGCAAAAAATGGAGCAGAGTGTTAAAATAATGTTGACATTTCTGCACCTGAACAGCTGTAGGAAAAAAAGATTTTCCTCAAAAAGTTACTTTAACCACAAACTAATTTTGTGCACAGAGAATATATGTTTAAGTATTTAAACATACTGTATATGGATATGATAGTGTATACAGATGGATGGATTTATGTCTGCAGCATGACATCATTTTGTTACTTGTTTGTTTTTATTAGTTAAACATCGACAAAGTAGAGCGCAGAAGCAGCTTGAAGCAGAAAGTGTGAGTATGTCTGTGGTCTGGAGGCATTATAAAGTTGATCACAACAACATATTAAAAAGATCGGATCGGGACTCGGGATTGGCAGATCTTCAAAATCTAATGACTCAGACTCGGACTCGAGGGCAAAAAAACCTGATCGGGACATCCCTATTAGTAACACATGGTTAAAAGGGAGGACATGAAAGTGAGGTCTGCGCCTGTGTCCATGAGAGCCTTAATGGTGAGCGCATCCTCCACCCTTATAGGTAGGCGCGGCTTGTCTCTCTCATCTATTAAGAAGTCACAGAGATAGGTCACCCCCCTGATGTAACTAGGAGGATGCACGTGGTGCCCTTTGTCAGGTGGTTTAGCCCTCCTCTTTTCTTCAGGGTCCCTTTTAGTGACCCTGCGTTTACCCCTAGGAATTTTTCCAGCATGGACAGCTGCAATGAACGCCCTCAGTGAGTCTGTGGGGGATTCTTCTTCTCCCCCCTTCGAACTAGAGGCCTGTTCATCGACAACAGTGGCTGAGATTGGCAGCATGTGTCCTACTGGTTTCCGGAGGTCCTTAGAGGAGAACTTAGAAGGTAAGTCACGGTCACCACGTCGCCTAAGGCTGGCTGGCGAACGTGAGGCCTTCCGAGGATTCACCAGTGAGCGCCAACGTTCAGCACGTGGGCTCCATCTGGGTCTTTTTGACCTTTTATGGAAGGGGGAGCATTTAAACTTCGCCCCTTTGTAGGGTGTCTTGGGCCGTGGCCCAGAAGATGAGTCAACCACTGTGTCTTGGAGCACTGTGGTGGATGAGGCCTGAGGGTTTGAGCGGGAGTCGTCGTTTGCGGGAAGCTCCGCATCAGACCCCTGTGGGTTAAGGTCGTCGAGGGAATTATTTCTGAAAATATTCCCCGCGCGCTTTCTGTATTCTTTCACGGTCGTCTTATTGAAAAGATACTCACTCAAAATACATTTGTAGGATGGATGTAGGTTCCCAAGGAAAAGATGTTTAAAGTCCTCACATTCTTCCATTCCCTGTTCATTTGTTTTTCCGAAGAAAGCACGATGAAGCCGGGAGTAGAAGAGTTGTGGGTCTTCAGATGGGTCATGTTTTACTGATAAAGCATGTGTATAGCCGTCCTTGAATGAGTTACCTGAGAATTCCTCCTCTAAAGCTTTGGTGAGCTGAGAGAAGTCATTTCTGATTTCAGGTAATTGGCGGTCAATGAAATCACACACTTCCTCAGAAGAAGTGATTTGGATGAGAAAGATTTTATCAGAAACAGTGGCATCAGGAAACCGCATCAGATGTCGGTTGATTTGTTTTAGATAAGACACAAGCTTTAAGTCATCACTATAAGAAGGCTCAAATTTAGTGATAAATTCAGCCATTTTGTACAGGTCTGCTGTAGTGAGTGATGGAGCTGGTGCTTGTTCCATGGAGGTTCGCTCAAGAGCTTGTAACCTCCCACCTAATTCCCTAACAGATCTTCCTGCCACTGAAAGTGCTTTCCATAAGTCGACATTGAGTTCAAACAATGTACTGTCTTGGATTCCAGCCATTTCAGGAGGAGAAGGTTCCATAGTTTGTCTTTAAAACTAGTAAAAATGAGGAAATTATGGTGAAAAAGATTTAAAACTTCTCTAAAGAACAGAATTCCTGCTCCGTTTATACCAAGTTGCGCCAGAGGGGGCGGTCCAGGGTAAACGGACTCCAGGAGGGTTCAGAACCAGAAGGAGAAATGACGTCACGTCCGCTTATCGTTCTAGCTGCAGGCTTGTTTCTGAACGCTGCAGATCTAGGCAAAGCTTTACCTTCTACGGTCAAATTAGAGATGTTTTTGGCAAACGCGCTTCTTAGAGCCGTTTTTAAAGCCCTTCGCAGTCTAATGACGCGGAATTTGAACAGAAAAAGCGTCCGGTCGAGTCGTATCGACGCGGAGTTTTGAGCTTTTCAGCGGTAGCTAACCCCGTCTTTTAACGGAGAAAATCTGACCTATTTATTTACCCGTTTATTGACTAACGGGCAGCGGAGGAAATCTCGGTATCCCGATTACCGTCTCGACACCTTTATTATTGCACTGTTTCCGACCGTGACTTGTTTTTCTTCCGTGGAAGCTGTTTGCTTCTGAGGCTAAAAGCTACTCACGGAGCTAGCGCGCATCCTGCAGTGAACCGACGCTATTTAGCGGATCTAATCTCGCTTTTCAGACGTTGTTAAAGAGTCTGGGTTTAACCATTAAGGTTACCGGAACGGACAAATAGACAAAACGGACCGAAGTGATCAATTTCGGCGGACAAAAGCGTTCTTTTAACTAGAAAGCAAGGCGTCCCAAGCTACCGTTAAACGAACACTGGACATGTAAACACAACCACAAAGTGACATAAAAGTGCATTAAAACATAGAAGAACCCCATGAAACATACAGTATATCCATACATAAGCAGTTATAAAGTTTTTAGACTTTGGTTGATGGCTTACGTGGCACTGTAGTCCTTATCTTAGCTGTTTGTTATCTGTTAACTTAGTTAGCATTAGCCTATAGCTCGCTAAGGCCTAACTACCGAAATATTGTACGTAGACTTTTATGAATTTAGTTTAAAGGCTGGTTGGGTTGGCCATTTAATGTTTAAAACCTGGCTGAGCTCGCCATTTATGTAGCGTAATATAACCTGTTTTTATTGTTATAATACGGACACAATTCTGCAAGGTTATTAGCTTAGTTTTGTCGGTTTTATGCCCAGCAATGCTAAGCTACCTTCACTAAACTAATTGTTATGCAGGATCCTTTAGGTTCTTTGGATTCAAAGTGAAGACCTACGTACGTTATATTTGGAAGTTATAACCCAGAAGCAGACTTAGACTACACTTATTTTATTAAGTAAACAGATTGAACGAACAGACAGATATGAGGTAGATGGTTGCATCTTAAGAGATTCTTCTGATGTTATTAAGCTGAGAGTTAATGACGAGAGCCCGTGAGATATAAAATATCTCTAGGGAGTCTGAGCTAGTTATGAGGGGAGCTGAGACTAAGTTGACAGGAGTGTTATTTATCAAGAGCCTCGGTTTTACCAGATCGGAGTTGGTACCTGCTGAGACCGCTCTGGGATCGCCTTGGCGTGGA
Organism: Callopanchax toddi; assembly: GCA_006937965.1. Lineage (NCBI taxonomy): Eukaryota > Metazoa > Chordata > Actinopteri > Cyprinodontiformes > Nothobranchiidae > Callopanchax > Callopanchax toddi. The sequence continues at coordinate 925,139 of SSNR01000092.1, forward strand.
TTGTAGGGTCGTCGGTAGGCTGTGAGAACCTGACGAACCTCGGTTCGGTCCCCCCCCGGTGATCGGAAGTCACCAAGGCACGGAGGCGTCTGATGAGTCGGCGTCAACGGTTCCATGATCGGCGGGAGCAGAGGCTAACAGGGTTTCCCCCATGGCTGGCGGATAGAAGCAGACAGATGGTGTCTGGCTTCGAGCCGGGGAAATGTCCTCGACTGTTGGGGCTAGGACCCAAACGGATCAGTCGGCATCGAGGCCCACCGTGTAGCGGAGAAAACGGAGGCCTGTTCTCTCGTTGTAGGTTGAACGAGAACTGACTAGCTTCCAGACAGGAAGTCTGACGGTGGAAACTTTTGGACGCGTGGCCCAATGGGAAGGAGTTACCAAGTCACGTGGTTCTCGTCATTAAGAAACCCAGGAAAACTTAGATGGATTATTAATATGCTTTAACCTTTTAGCAAAAGTAGAAACATGAAATAATACTGACGCAACATCAACATTCATTAATACTGGAAGAAAATGAGTTAATCATATTAAGACATTTCTGGACAGTGGATTAAAGGTAGTGTCTTTTTAGAATGAGACATCAAAGAGTCTTTGAGTTTAATTATTAACTAAAGAACGTCTTCTGAGTCTTCCGACACGACCGGGTCCTGGAAGGAATGTTGATTCAGGTTACAACATAATAAAAGAGTCATTTTAATCCAAGTTATTGGGAAAAAGATGAGTTATTGTAGTGATGATCCAAGAGGTCAGAATTCAGAGATAGTAACGCCTTTGCCGGCGCTACAACTTTCACAAATCACAAACAGGGTTGGAAACATTTTGCTATTAGTGTAGAAAAATGGAGTCCAGGTTTGAAAAGTCTAGGTTTTGTAGTTTTAAAATTAGAGATAAAAGTTGCTGAAGGTAGTGAAAATTTTGGTGAAATTGCCCTTTAACAACTTTCCTGAATTGGAAGGTAGAAATGGACAAACAGACTTCAGCTTCATATATAAAGCTAACGTTGTCAGTGAGCATAAAGCTAACATTACCAGTGAATATACACTCGCCTTTATTGGGTACACCTCGCTAGTACCGGGTTGGACCCCCTTTTGCCTTCAGAGCTGCCTTAATCCGTTGTGGCATAGATTCAACAAGATACTGAAACATTCCTCAGAGGTTTTGATCCATATTGACATGATAGCATCATGCAGTTGCTGCAGGTTTGTCAGCTGCACATCCATGATGCGAATCTCCCACTCTACCCCATCCCAAAGGTGCTCTACTGGACTGAGATCTGGTGACTGGAGGCCATTTGAGTACAGTGAACTCATTGTCATGTTCAAGAAACCAGTCAGAGATGATTTATGACATGGTGCATTATCCTGCTGGAAGTAGCCATAAGAAGATGGACTGTGGTCATAAAGGGGTAGACATGGTCAGTAACAATACTCAGGTGGGCTGTGGCATTGCAACGATGAGCAACTGGTACTAAGGGGCCCCACACCATTACACCTATCAGATCAGGCAGCATTTTTCCAATCTTCTGTGTCCAATTTTGGTGGTCCTGTGCAAATTGTAGCTTCAGTTTCCTGTTCTTAGCTGACAGGAGTGGCACCTGGTGTGGTCTCCTGCTGCTGTAGCCCATCTGCCTCGAGGTGCGACGTGTTGCGCATTCAGAGAGGCTCTTCTGCATTCCTTGGTTGTAACCAGTGGTTATTTGAGTTTGTTACGGTCCAGCACCTTGGACAGCGCCGGTGCCCTGCCGACCTCCTCCTCCCACTCGCTCCAGCCGTCAGCACGCCGGAGAGCTGCGTGGCTGGGTCCAATCTGCAATCAAGGACAGCATAAAAGCCGCTCCAGCCAGTCGTTCTGGGGCGCAGACGGGTTCTGCTTTCCCCTGGGTGGTGTGAGATCCGAGTAGAGAGCTAATGGCAGTTTAAAGTTAAACTAGACCGACGAAGTGATTTTAGATGTAGGATTCCACTTTTTTTTAGCTTTGTCTTAGTGTCTAGCTTTTAACCTCCCCAGACCTTTATCTAGCGTTACCTTATGTTATTGTTCTTAACTTGTTACTTTTATTATGTTTTATTGTGAATTTGTATTGTACGGTGTCCTTGGGTGTCAGAAAGGCGCCAAAAATAAAAAATATAATTATTATTTTATTAACTTATTTATTGTTTTGGTTTTAACTTAATAATTTTTTCAGCTTAGAGAAGAGTGATTTTAGGTTATTTATCCCCTTTAGTCAGGTTGTTTAGTTTTAAACAGTTCTATTAAAATAAATGACATTTTGCTTTGACCCTCACTGCTTTGTGTTGGCCTCCTGGTACACTCCTAGACCTGATAGGAGGTCTTAACAGAGTTACTGTTGCCGTTCTATCAGCTCAAACCAGTCTGGCCATTCTCCTCTGACCTCTGGCATCAACAAGACATTTTCACCCACAGAACTGCCGCTCACTGGATGTTTTCCCGTTTTCGGACCATTCTCTGTAAACCCTAGAGATGGTTGTGTGTGACAATCCCAGAATATCAGCGTTTCTGAAATACTCAGACCTGCCTGTCACCAACAACCACTCCACGTTCAAAGTCACTTAAATCACCTTTCTTCTCCATCCTAAAGCTCCATTTGAACTGCAGTGAATCGTCTTGACTGTGTCTACATGCCTATGCATTGAGTTGCCACCATGTGTTTGGCTGATTAGTAATTTGTGTTTAGGAGCAGTTGGACAGGTGTACCTAAAAAAGTGGCCAGTGGGTGTAAAGCTAATGTTATCAGTGATTATAAAGCTAACGATAACTAAGAACTTATCAAGCAAAGTTAGCTGGTTAACTACCATGCTAAGTTTTCATTGACTCTGTTAGTTTCTTCAATTCTCATTCGACCAATGTGAGGTTTTAACTTACCGTTTTGTGACTGAACTCTGGTCATTCACACAAGGCTTCAAACTTGGGTTAGAGCTTGCAAGAATTTCAGTGCAGCTGAATTCTTAATCTTTGTTCTGTTCTCTCATAAGAATCTGAGCTTGAATGCCACTCTGCCCAAACTGGTGTAAACTAGATTTTGTGTGTGTGTAGGTGTGTGTGTGTGTGTGTGTGTGTGTGTGTGTGTGTGTGTGTGTGTGTGTGTGTGTGTGTGTGTGTGTGTGTGTGTGTGTGTGTGTGTGTGTGTGTGTGTGTGTGTGTGTGTGCAAACTTAATGGTTTTTAAGTTGTTTGAGCTCAAACACATAAGTCCAATAAGATAGGCCATTAAAAATGTAGAGTTTACTCAGATTTCATAATTAACATGAAGAAATGACATAATATGATCACAGTTTGTTTAAGTAGAAACTATTGATTGCACTTAAAAACACAATTACAATAACAGTGTTTGTGAAAACTTTTGAGCCATGCCTGACAAACTGGCAGACGTGGGCAGGACATTTTTGACTCACGTAGGACAATGTCCTCACATGCTGCAGATCAGTATCTATTTAATATAGTGGGTATTATAGTGACCTCTATGAGACACTTGTCAGGTTTTGGCGGTTTTAAAGAGGATCCAGGCGCAGATGTAGACTCAATAACAGACTTTTTATTGAAGGTAGGGAGACGAGGAACACAAACCAGGGCTGGGGACATGAAGACAAAGATCCGACAAACACAGATGAGACAGGCACACTATACTGGGGAGGTGATGACAAGACGAGACACAGGTGGCAGGATGACAATTGGATTCATCTGTGGGAGACAAAAGGCAGAGGGTTAGACAAAGCACAAGACAGGACACTAGAGGGAGACATATGACAATGGGAAGGTGACATATGACAACACTAGATCAGAATATGGTAATTTTTTTCCTACTCAGTCCTTTAAAAACAATATTCATTCATTCATTGATTAATATAGCAACTTCCCACCACCAATCAAGGCAGCCCAAAGCGCTGAACAAAGTCAAATACAGACAATAAATACAATAATAAAACAGAACAATTCAAAGATAAGAACAACAGGCAAAAATATCTTAAATGATTCGCCTAAAAGTCAATGAAAAGAAGCGTCAGCAGTTTAAAGGACACTAAAAATACAGGCAACAAGAGGTAATGAACACATACTACTAGAGCAACATCAGACCACCATAATACTGAGTCTGTCTGGCTCTAAAGACCCAGGATGCTGCTGGTCTAGTTTCACTCAGGAATTCTGTTCAGGTTCACATTTCTGTGAATCAGGATCTGATTATGGCATTTTAATGATTGAGCAGTATTTTATTATGCTGTTATTATCGTTTATACTCTAAATTACTTTACAGTCAGGTAATTATTCAGATTTTTTAATTTACTGTATATTTATGTGAATCTTTATGTTTTGATTTGCAGCTGTGCACCTGAATTTCCACACTGAGGGATAATTAACTATTTCTATTGTTCAATACTTCCTTCTCTTGTAGTTTGGTTCCTCATCCTAAAGTAACCACTTAACAGAGTTACTAGATCATATGGGCTTTGTTTGGGGGACCGATCAGCAGCACTTTCAGATCAGCTGTTCTGTGTCTCATCACCATAGAAACACGTCAGACATTACTGATGTATTTTAATATTGTCAGACGGAGCTGTGTTTGATCATTAAATAATGATGGAAGAACTGATTGAATCAAAACTAAATCATGGTGTTTACAGTTAGTTTTAGAAGCTAATCTTAGAGAAGACAGAGGCGACGCAGATCTCACGTCTGACTCTGATTCTAAACGCTGTAACATCAGAGAGTCTACGTCCACCTAGAAGCTCCAGAGGAAAATAAAACACCCCAAATGATCAGAGGCAACGACGTCTGCAGGAATACTTTGACATTTCTCATCGGCACGCAAGCAAAGCCACGTAAATGAAAGGAAAAGAGGTGCCCGAGCGAAAGACGAGGGCACACGCGAGAACGACAGAGGGACAGTGAGCGAGTGAGAGAGAGCGAGCAAGAGAGAGAGAACTAGAGAAGCACATCGGTCAAAGTGTCCGATGATTTTCAGTTTTACGTCGGACAATTTTAAATTACGTCGATAATGTCCGACATGTTTTCGCAAACACTGCAGTAATTCAAGTCGCTAACACTAGCATACAGGGTCCTGAAAGGAACGGCTCCCTATACTTGAATCTCTTGCTAAGGCTTAAGTCACGGCTCAGTCACTCCGATCAACAAAGGATCATCAGCTTGCAGCGCTACACCACGCTGGGACAGTCCAGACTCTTCTCATGTGTCGTTCCACGATGCTAGAATGACCTACCGAGCTACCAGAGCAGGGTATCCTGTACTCTGTCCATCTTCAAGAAACTCCTGAAGACCCAGCTCTTCAGAGAACATCTTCTAGGCTAGCACCTTCCCCTTCTCCTCTGTACTCTCTTCATGCTCTTCATGCTATCTTGTGTTCTTTTTTCCCTCACGGTCATCCTAGAGACTAGTGTTTGACCACCTAAGTAGTTTGTTTAGTGTTAATATCATAGTTGTTTGTTAGCCTCAAAGTAAATTCTCGGTTACAATATCATCTGTATGTCGCTTTGGATAAAAGCGGCAGCTAACATAAACAATAAGAAAGGACAAAAAAAGTATAGATAGGTAGATAGATAGATGATAGATAGATAGATAGATGATAGATAGATGATAGATAGACAGACAGGTAGATAGATAGATAGATAGATAGATAGATAGATAGATAGATAGATAGATAGATAGATAGATAGATAGATAGATAGATAGATAGATAGATAGATAGTCTTTATTGTCCCATAGGGATAATCTTTTCCACACATCATCAAAATGTTCCCAGCCTTGATGTTAACAACAACAAAAGTACATCATAAACACACACAACATAATTACATGGGATCAATGGTCATGACAGGATTTTGTTCAATGTTAATCAGAATTAACAAGTAATGTTTCCAAATTAGACACATTTAAGTAATATGGCCTCAGTATGTTTGAGTGGAATCACAGTCCGGGGTTACAGTGTGCTTTGAGACATTTAGAAGCTTCCTGTGAATACAGTTAGCAAGCCGTCAGCATCCAGCCCAGTGACATATTGGGTTCAGGTTTATTTCTGATGTTGTGTTGCTGTAAACATTAATAGTTTGAATTCCTGTATTTAATGCTGTGGGCCGAGCCCCCGGTGCTCCAGATCTTATCTCCGGCCCTGAACCTGCAGCTTTAGGGTTAACTTTTTAGAGTCTGGACTAAGAGTTCAGCCAGTGTGTTGTTGTGGATTCTGCCGGGGTCTCACCCTCCAGGGAGGGAGGGCAGAGCTCTCCACAGCGCCGCCCTCCCTCCCTCTCAGCCCGGCTTCTTCTGCTCCACGCTGCGCTCTCAGCAGCGACCCATCGGCCGCTCAGCAGTCACTTCTGTCCCGCTGCGCTCCGGTTCGGCTCTGGCGATTTCTCTTCGTCGCTTTACTTTCAGAAGACGCCGCTGACCGCTGAGAGGGGCTTTGTCCGGTTTTTAGCTTTATTTTGGTGTGGAGTTTTTCCGTTTCCTGGATGGAGGATTCTGAAACCGAGGGGGGCAGGAGACGCTCTCAGCCGGAGACTCCGCTCCTCACACCGGCCAGAGCGCACAGCAGCTCCGGGTCCAGCTCCTCCGCTTCCGGCCGCTCTAAAGGTAGGACTGTCTGAGGGTCTATGTCTATGAGACCAGGACTTTATGGAGACAGACATCAGTCGAACCGGTGCGTGTTTCTGCTGCTGCAGCAACTTCAAACGGACTGACGAGAAGCGCTGACGATCTGCACACACACACACACACACACACACACACACACACACACACACACACACACACACACACACACACACTGAGGTGTGAACTTCAGTGTGCTGACCAGAGTTCAGCTGGACGTGAAGGACAGACCTCTAGTCCAACCAGAGCGTTAAACTTATTATTTGGGTAAAACTGAACAGGTGATGTTTTATTGCAGTTTTTTTTTTTTTTGATTGATTGCGGGTCTTTTGGATCCAGTTGAAGAAAATGTATTTACTCTTCAACTTTTTCTACAGTGGTATTTCAGAAAATGTGTTCCTGATAGTATTGTTTGTGAATGTGTTGTCCCAACATGTAGCTCCATATCGAATAATAATCATCATAACTCATTATTTTGTTATTGTGGACTCACTTTATAAACTTGCATTCAGTTTAGCATCAGAATCAATAGTTTTCCAAGTATAAATTACAATATCAGTGATCAATATTTGAATGAATGAATGGAACCTTTGCTTTCCACTCATCAGAGAAAAAACATCATTACTACACATGAAGACTAAAGGCAGACAAGTTCTCAAGTTACCAAAAAATCTAAAGAGATACACAATGCAAGATATAGAATAACATAGAAACAAAGTAAGTGATCCCAAAACTACAGAGAAGCTTTCTCCTAGTGAAACATCAGAAATTGAACTGATATGTAAACAGATATAGACAAACAGTGTTGAGGCCTTTATGGCATTTTCCAAACAGTTACACAAGAAAATTTGACAACGAATTGCAAATTTTCTTTTTTAATAACAAATGCACACATAAAAATGAACATTTAATCATTTGCATAAGAAAACTTGACTGTATGCACATTATAATTTCCAAATAACACATGTGCTAAAATGGACTATTTTACTGCAGATTAGCATTTTTAAACAATAATTGGACATAAATGCTTGATTATTATATTGAGTAATTACATTTAAAAAACAAATGCATTAATACATTTTACTATAATACTACAAAATGGCATGTTTGGACAATTGCACAAGAGAATTGAGGATTATATTGTGAATTTTTAGAGAACAAAAGCTCAAGAAATTAAAAACATATTGTAACAAAACCTGCACATCATCCTGACTGTTGTTATTACAGGTCATGTGGTCGGTCGCTCTGTGGTCTGACAGCTGCTGGCAGACGCGACCTATATATGATAATTCAGTGTGTCTTCTAGGAGCTTTATGTCATATTATTTAAGAAGCAGTATTAACATTATTATTGTTTTCAAACAAAAATAATCTCATGTGAATCATTTTTGTTTTAATGAACTGAAACTCCCTCAGGTTACATGTGGGTCACTGAGTGAGCCACAAATGTAAACATCAACAAAACGACCAGGAGGAAACAAACAGGTTAATGATTGTGTAAAACATCTGGACACATGAGTAATCCTTCAGTCCAGGGCCTCACAGTTGGAGAGGGTGAAGCCTGCTGTTTCATAATCTGTGCATATGTTAGAGCAAGCTATTTATTAAAGGAAACCAAAAAAAAAAAGTTCTCTGGAACCAGCTGCTCTTCTTCCCCATATGTCACTAAACACAATCCGTGAGTTAGAGGACTCCACCTGCACCTCTGGGAAGTCATCAACATGTTTAACCTTATTATTTTTATTAATTAGCATAAAAACCACAATCTATTTGACTGATTTGTTGATGCAACCATAAATAAGTCCAGCGTGTGAAGTCATGTCCCTGTGAGCAGCTCTCAGGCCTGCAGCTTGTTATTTGGTATGCAGCCTGAAAGAGAGGCGGTCAGATGGCGCTTCATTGAGTTTCTCAGAGCAGAGCTGGTTACGTAACAGCTGTTCAAGGAAAAAGAAAAAAATCACAGTGAGCTGTGAGAAACTAGAGACAAGCAGATCCTGTTTCTCCTTTCTGAGACGTTGGGCTGAAGCAGAACGCTGTGAGGAGCTGGGACCAAAGTAAATGAAGACAATAAAATAAAAGTAAACAGAGAAAACAGCAAGTCAGTTCAGTGAAATCAGCTCTTTCCTAACTCAGAAAACAGATCTGGCTCTAGTTGCTGAATTAATGAAAAGAGTAAATCAGATGTGGTTCAGAAATAACGTTTATTAGCAGCAAGAATTCGGTCCAGCTTGCATCCTGTAAGAACATGATTCCCTTTAAAGCACATGAATTTATTAAAACGTATTACTTTTACATGAGCATCATCTCTAACAGGATCTCAGGGATTTCTGTACAAACTGAAGGCTTTTTGTTGTTGCTTTTGCACATTTTACATTAGACAGATTTCCCAATAATAAAGCACATAAAGTATGCACATAGAGAACAAAAGGGATGTGGTTTCGTCCTGTAATTAAACATTGAACTCGTTTTTTAGTTGAGGTCTGGATGATCAAGAAAGCCAGTTCTTTTGATCAGTTTTTAGAGTCAAAGGACATTTTCACTCCACCAAATATTAACAAGTCTGACTGTAGCTGCACATCGGTGAAATAATTTAACATTCTTATGAAGTCGACCAAAACCTGCAACTTTAATCAAAGTGCTTGAGAGCATAAATGTAGTCATCTGAAGTCACTACCAACTTATTTACTGTGAAAAACAAACCTGACCCTTTTTCTGTCAGACTTTAAAGTCAAAGTGAACATTTTTTTCTTTCCCATATATTAAATCCACCTCGCCATCCAGCCTCATTATTTAATTCACTGAGAAGTCCAAACACTGTTTGATTTTGCCTTTAACTTTTCTGTTAACTTCTCACCAGAGGTCTTCTTGTTTTTCACTGCATAAAGAAATGAAAGGTCTAGCTTTTCTTGATTCATCCGCTGCAGCCTTTCAGGCCAGAGTTTTAAACTAAGATTCACTTCAGTTCAGTTCATTTTAGTTCATGTACAGAGAGTTCACTGTACAAGAGCAGAATGGTCCTCCTGCTGGACCGACTGGGGTCTGAGGACAGGAATGAGACAAATACATTGTTATTATTATGCTATTGTTAAGATGTGGCAGCCATCTTGAATTATGCTGATATTCTCCAAATATTTAACAGTTGTATATGTTCACCCAGGAATTATCGTATTGCTCCAAATATAAGACAATATTTTTTTCCTGTAAACTCATCTGAAAACATGAGTTTGTCTGAATTTCTGGGTCTAGAAGTTCCCGACGAGTCAGAACTGAAGTGACCTGCAATGGTTGACAGGATGCTGCTGTCAGCCAGTTGAGACACCCAAATTTAGCTGCGTTTGTACAAAAGGGAGTAAAGAACCAGAGCAGAGGTGTAGAAGTGATGATTCAAACTTTAAGCTAAAAGTGATAATAGTCAGCAAATTGCTCTCCAGCAGCCAAGAAATCTGACGTGATGTTAGGAGATGAAGAGCCCAGAAAGAAAGCTTCTATGTTTATTTATTTGGCAGACGCTTTTATCCAAAGTGGCGTACAATTATTAACCTATTGGGCATGTTGTGATCTGTGGGGAACTGGAGTACCCGGAGGAAACCCACGCATGGAGAACATGCAACTCCACGCAGAAAGGCCTCAGCCGGGATTCAAACCTGCACCCTTCCTGCTGCGAGGCAACAGTGCTAACCACTGCACCACCATGCAGCCATTTAAAATGCTAAAAGTCGCTCAGAAGTAGGGCTGGGCGATAAATAGAAAATTTCCGAATACCAAATTTTATAACTCTTACAGACGTCATTTTGCTCATGAGCGTACGTCCAGTATTTTAAAAAATGAAAAGATGTTCATGTCCCTTTAAGAAGCTGTGATGTGGACTAGTTGAGTCGGCATCACAGCTAGTCATGTGACTCCCCCATCCAGTTTGTAACAAGAAGGAAAAAAAGGAAATGGAGTCTCATTCAAAAATGAAGCAGTGGGCTCATCGCTCTGTGTCAGTAGCGGGCCGTGTTGGCTCGCCTTTCCCGTCTGCTGGTAGCGGCCCGCCACTTGTGGCAGCTTTCTGCTCTGAGTCGCGGCGCTCCGCGGGGAACTGCAGCCAGCCGTGAGTGGACTACAAGCTGGAGCGATGTCGGGGATAGTTTTTGTCGGGTAGAGGCTTGTTCCCAGAAAAATGCTTCATCAATCATTCGGCGACATGATGGATTCAGCTAGGAGGATGTGATGAAAGCAAAAGACAAACTGTGCACAAAGACTAGCAACAAGTCAAGGTAACACATCCTCCACCTGCAGTTCAACCACACTTTATATAGAACCTGACCTCAAATGTGACAATATTCTCATGATGCAGCTCTCTGTAATATCCATCTGTAGAATATAAGAGACTTTATCTTAAATACTTTGTGTTTGCAGGAAATTTTAGTCTGTGGAGAAATTATGCTGCCACAGTCCCATCTAGTGGACAAGTTTGGTTTTTGTGTGTACGGGTAGTTATTGTCCATTTATCATTATTGAGGTGAACTCCTCAATATACCGTGATATTGCTTTGAGGCCATATCGCCCAGCCCTACTCAGAAGCTAACTATGGTCTCAAAACCAGACGTGCGGTTATCTAGCTGGGCACGTTCCTGCGATAGTGAATGCAAACGTTGTCAGGCCTGCTCTTCTCAGTTTAATACCAGCTGCTTCAAAGAATGTGAGTCTGAGTATACATCTGAAAAAAGAAATGAGGGGCTGCTCATTAAATGAAGTCACACTACAGATTATTTTATGATATGCCATGAAGTGTTTATTTTCCATGATGTGGTTGTACAATGCATCATTTAAAAGATGCTTTATGTAATTAAAAAATGCTTGTAACACATTTAATTTAGTTGTCCAAAATACTTTTCCCAAATAGTACATTTTGAAAGGAGTTGTGTTATAATCAGGGTCATCTGCTCCCTCTTCAGCACATTCTGAGCTCTTTCCATCTTTATGCAGATGACAATCAACTGTAGTATGTCTCCTTTAGGCCCTGCAGGATAACTAGTTGTTGCAGACGTGTTTGGACTCCATTAAAAACTGGATGGTTGAGAAGATTCTACAATGGATTAAATAGAAAACTGAAATCCTCATCTGTGCTCAGGACAACCGTGTTTCCAAAGTCGGGGATTCTCTTGGTCAACTTGCTTTTTAAAAAAAAAAAACAAACCCTCTGTTAGAAATCTTGGTCAACTTTGACTCAGCTCTCAGTCTGGATGCTCATGTCAGTTCTCTGGTTTGATTTCTTTCATCTCAGGAATATTGCTAAGCTGAGCTCCATTATCTGCTACTCTGGTGGTTGTTCTCCATCTTCTCATGTCTTCTCATCTGGACTATTGCAACTCACTCTTCACCTGTCGGGACAAAACCTTGGATCAATTACAGGTGGTTCAGAATTCTTGTTCCAGGCTTCTAAGTCCTCCAAAGTCCTACGACACTGTGGTAGCATCTGCTATCTGCTGTGGTCTGCTGGTGTGGTGGAAATGCAGGGAGGGACAAGGGGAAACTAAACAGACTGGTTCAGAGGGCCAGTTCTGTCACACTAAACATCACCTACATTTCTCATTTGTGGGACAATAATGGTTTATTCTAATCTCTATTCTTAATATACCCACGTCACTCTGCTACTCTTCCAGCTTCAATGGCTGCCTGTAAATTCCAGTGTTAATTTCAAGATCCTGGATCTGATCTTCAGGACCCTACATGGATAAGCACCAGCTTAAATCAGTGATCTGTTTACATTCTTACATCTCCAGCAGGTCCTTGGGGTCCAGTGATGAAAGCCTACTGGTTGTGCAGCGTACTGTGGTCCCCAGACTCTGGACCACTGTCCCCCTGAGCCTGAGATCAGTCGACTCAGTCTCTTTTTAAAAAAAAGCAGTTTGAAACTCACCTTTTCAAACTGGCTTTCGCGTGAACTCCTGATCATCAGTTCTTTACGCTCTGGTTACTGTTCCTGCTTGTAGTTTGTCAGGTCTCTGTTTTTCTGCCTCACGCATTGTAAAGCACCTTTTGATTTATATCTTGAAAGACGCTACATAAGTAAACCTTACTTACTTATTTATATTTGGACAAATAAGGTACTTTTTGAAGGTTTGATTAAGATCCATCTCTTGGTTGAGGAGATATTTTCTTAACAGGTAAACAAAGTCACAGATACAAATGGAAACATTACTGGTGAACTGATCAAACTAGAACATTTTATTTGTTTTCCCAGATAAGTACTACAGTGTTTTTCTTTCTACAGGTCATTGAATGCATCACTTTTACTCACTAACAGAAATTAAAGCAAAACAAAGTGACTTTTAACCAGTAGGGGGCGGTAGGAGGGGGGGAGTTAGAAGTTTCATTTCAACTGTTGTAAATCATCTCACACCTGAACAGATAGAACTTCTCCCCCCAGTCTGCCACAGCTTTTCAGCGAAAAATCTCGTCAGACAAGTTGCTGTTTTTACATTTTTTGAATGTATAAATATTAAAAGTTCATAAACAGTCTATCTTTCTCTCTCTCTCTCTCTCTCTCTCTCTCTCTCTCTCTCAGCTAAAATGCAAATTTATTCTCCAATAGAACTCTCAGTGATGAGTCATACAGGTGTGCGTTTCAGGTGTGTGTGAGCAGAATAAAACGATCCATCAACCAGCGTGGACCTGATGAGACTTTTGGGTCTGCCGGGAGGACTTGAGCTGAACCTCCGGGTCCCTAGTGGACCAGTGCAGATCTGACGGGCTTTCGGTCTCAATCTGCTGGCACAAAAACCTCCTGGACCACTGATCATATTGAACCTGACGAGCGGTGCGGGTCTCGTTCGGCTGGCGCAAAACCTCGTGGCCCGCGCAGACCCCCCAGTGAGAACAAGGTTCTGGTGGAGGATGAATTAGCCTTGAATCAGTACGTCTACATAATTATTTGACCCAACTGGACCTGTAGGACCGTCACCTCAGTTCTGATCCTACTAGCGGGCAATAGATCAGGTCGGTGTAGGAGTGATTAACCCAGGCGTAGCTGCGTGATGACGCCTGGCGCGGCCTTGGGGTCTGCGTGTTAGCCAAGTCGCCGCTGGGAGTCTGTGAGCCGGAGGGGAGTGCGTGGAGAGCGGGCTTGGTCAGATTTATTTATATATCTATTTATTTATCTGTGAGGTGGTGTTGAGGAAGTCTTTCAGAACATTATTTTCTACAGTATTTCACAACGTGGTTAATAATCCAACTGGTTAAACCGAGAAACGCTCGCTGAAACCATCCCTCCTCCCACTAGCGTCGCCAGACCTGATTACTAAGGCCGTAAAGCAGAAAGTTACATCATCTTTGCGACCGGCCCGTTCCTCCAAACGGTCTAGTGTCTGTCCAGTAGAGGGCTGCAGAGTGCTGTCAAACATGAAACTGGTCAGGCTTCTTATTCAACAATCAATGAGATCAATTTTAATGCTCTAGCTTAAAAAGTAAAATAACACTTAGTATTGCTTTAATGTATTAATGTTTAAAAGCAGCCCATAAAAGCAGCATTTCACACATAATGTAAACACATCCTTCAACACTATTCTGCTAAAACACAAAATCATTTTAAGTCTTTTATTTTTCTCACAGATCTCGTGCCTCTGCTTGTCCTCTTCTTGTGTTACCGTCTGATTTCTGATGTCTTTTCTTCTCGTTTTGTTTTCTTCCTCTCTTTTCGAGCCCCCCGTTGACACAGTCGTCTCAGCCCCTCGGGGTTTCTCCTGACTCACCCACACTGCTCTCGCCTGTTGAGTTTTCGATCATTAGAAACAATAAACCTGAACCTTTATCTTCTTTGCACGACGTCTCAATTTGTCTCATGTTGCTTTTTTTGATAGTGAAACTCTGCCTCTAAAGTTTAGTGGGTTTTTTGTTGGTTTTCACTTTTTCTTATTATTACGAGTCTAATCTTCTGTTATGTTATTAGGTTACTACTAATGCATATCAGTCACTTAGAATGTAAAGGAAAGTCATCAGTGTAGACCTCTGATATTGTTGGTGTATGGGAATGGGTTAAATTAAGAAATAATCAAACAAATTACACAACAATCCTCTGAACAAAACAGCAGTTCAAACCTCCACAGGTCACAGAACAACTCAGCTTTGACTCTAGTCTGCAGTCTGTTATTTATTTAAATTAAATTAAAAAAGTGGCACATAAACTTCTAAATAAATATGTCAGGAATTTTCATATAAATCTTTGCATGTAATTTTGTTAAATTTCAGAGAAAATACAAAACAAAGCCATGATATTTATACATGCAGATTGGGCTATCAATAAATCACAATTTTAAATCTTAATTAACTACATATTGTCCATAGTTTACTCACAATTAATCACAGCAGAAATTAATGGCAGCTTCTAAATGTGCTTTAACAGGATTTAAAAATGTTTTTAATGTACATACAGTGTACGCATGAAGCAGACAAATATACTTCATTATGCTAATGTAATTTTATTGAAATATCAAAAACAATTTCAAATAACTTTTAGAACTTTATACCAAAAACCATCCTACCTTAAAAGTTACTTCATGCTCTGTAATGTAACTGTGTCTGAACTACCACAGAGGGAAATCCGGCTCACAGCATCTCCTCTGTGTGATCAGAACAGGAAAACACAACTTAAAAGAGTTGCTTTTCTCTCTCTGCGCTCCTGTATTTAACTGAAGCTGAACAACAACCTCAGTCCTCCTCCTTTCTTCAACAACACGAACACGGAAACGCCTCAAAGGAGAAACACTTTTACTTTACTGGTTTCTTTATGCAAAACACAGGCTTTTGTTAATACACACACACACACACACACACACACACACACACACACACACACACACACACACACACACACACACACACACACTGTCTTCCCTTTAACACACTCTTTCTGTCTTTTCACTCTCCTCTTGTGACACACATTCATCTTCTTTATTAAACTAACTACAATCGTGTTTTTTAAATAATTTGCCTGCAGAGCTCCAGCAGCATCTGGTCCCCAGGCTGAGACTCTGTCCACGTTTCCATACCGAGGTGGCGTGGTGTTGTATGTACTGTGTTTACACGATGAAGGGAAGACTGCAAGACGCTGTAATCACCATGGCAACAATGGTGACAACCTGTCACTGTGTCAGTCAGACGATGCCGATGCATCCTGAGTGACTCGCTTATTATTTTCACTTTCGAAACTGTTCGCTTCAAAGATTTACTGGTTCAGAAGAAAAAGGTTAGAATGGAGAAAATGTCTTCTCTGTGCACTGGATACAAACGTCACATGCATCAACTATGCATAAAGATAAAGGAATTCGCGTTAACGCTTCATTATTGCAATAACACTGACAGCGCTAATACATATATGTATATTTTTCCTGAAAAAAATAAAACAAAATAAATTATGTATTAATTTTTTTTTGTTTAAACAAGATTAAAATATTTTTTCTTCTTTTAACAAAACACTTCTCTTCCCACCTCAATGCTGCAAACTTAAAGCGGCTCTCTGGAGCATTTTTCTCTGTATCAAAGTTTTCTAAATGTTTTAAATGATATTTCAGGTCTAAACTATGATCTATGGGTTGAGTTCCACAACATCTGTCATTCTGATGAAGACCCTCCTTCCTCCTAGAGACCCCTTTGCATTATTTCTTGCCGCTGACATTTTTCAGCCAATGAAATTCAAATGTCTGCATTCTCTCAACATGCATGTGCATCGACCAAACCTGTACCAGTAGGGGGCGCTGTCGTACAGGACGCTCCGTGTGTTTCTCTGTTTGCGTCTCAGCCTCACAGCTCATTTCTACTAAAAACCTACCCATTCTCCAGCTAAAGATGGATTTATTTTTATTTTTAAACCTTTCACCTCACAGAATGGCAAGGCTTGACAGGATTACGCGTTTATTTTGGTCAGAAAGTTCATCCAGGGCCGAGTCAAGTTCAGCTTCAGAGTCCAGCAGCAGCTCTCTGCTAACAGAGCTAATATCAGAAGCAGCAGGGACAGAGAGGGCTCATCAGACCCTCGTAGTATTGTTGGAATAAGATTGTGAACTGTGGGTGATTAAACCCTACACATTGAGCTGTACAGTTCATGCCCGCAACGTATATGCGCTGTGTGCACGCGGCCGGACGCGCGTGTCGAGATGTTTTGAGGAGGAGCCTTTGGACGCTAGATTCAAAAACTGCTCTCTTGATGAAATCCTCCAGAGTGCGGCTTTAAGACATTTGCACTCTCCAAGGACTTTGTTATTGTTTAGGGTGTACAGAACTTTTTTCTTGTTCTTGTTTAGGATGCACAGAACTTTGTTCTTGTTTAGGGTTCACAGAACTTTGTTCTTGTTCTTGCCACATTGATTGAACCAGTTTCTTGTTTGTAGTGGAGCATGTACAGACCTTTAGGGGTCAAACGTTGTGACTGATGGAGTTTCACACCTTCCTGCGTCTGACCAAAACAACTCACAAGTGGACCAGACCAACACAATAAGGTCTAATGGCATTAATGACTTCTTGGGGGGTAGGGAGGAGGAGGTCCACAGGCAATTTCAGCTCATTGAGCAGCAACAGCCAGTTTAGAAGCGTGACTCTCCCATATTCCAGTTACAACTGACAAAGCTCCTCGGGTGAGAAATAAAACGTCTTCAAGGAACTACAGAAGCACTTCACTTGTGTGTGTGTGTGTGTGTGTGTGCGCGTGCGTGCGTGCGTGTGTGTGTGTGTGCTGCCTTCCTGCTTTCCTTCATTAAACCTGAGGTTTGGTCTTCATCCACCCACCAGCTGCTTACCTGCATTAGGGTTCATCCATCCACCACCTCATGAGACATCCCCCTCAACACTCCACAGTCTGGAGAAAGATGTTTGTGACAGAGATGTTCACAAGTCACTTTTTCAAGTCACAAGCCTCTAAAGACTGAAAGACATATTCTCTCATCAGTTCCCTGCCATCCAGTCAGCCTAAAAATTATGTCCTGCTTTAAGTTCTGAGATCAAAGCATCTGTGTGTCCAGCTCTTAAGGGTGAGTCCCACCAGAGACATACGCGCTGTGCCGAATCACACCCGAGCTGTGATTTTAAATAGAAACATTTTAGTCATTGAAAGTGGTTCCATGAAGAGCGCCACGCCGTGTCCCAGAAGCACCAGTCCAGGGGCGACTGGAGACACACAGCAGTGTTATTTTGGTGCTGTAAAATGAAAACAACCACCAAACATGGACGAGGAGCACTTCATTGATTCATTTTTTCATTGATTCAAGAAGAAAAAGAAAGTCACACTAACAGTAGTTGTGACCACATACAGTAAAGAGATGCACTTCCTTCCCGTGAGCTATTGAGACTATCATGTGATCGGGAAAGCAGCGCTCTGCTCCAGGAACGCGTCCTGTGAGACCAGAAGACTCACCAGATGTGCTGATGTTTCCTCTAGGACCCAAGCTTTAGTTTGGGGCATCAAACTAATCCTCTGCAGTCCAGTGGTGTCTGAGGGGGTTTGGTGAAACTTCACTTTATAATTCATAAACTATTGAATATTTGTATTAATAGTTTCTCAAAACCAAATGCCGTAGAATGTTAAAATATGACAACTAACAAACAGATTGTTTTAAATTAAAATATACTTTTATAAAACCTGACTCAACTTCAAACAATACAGAAGAGTGAGCCCAGTTTAAAATAACCAACTGGCAAACAGCAGATGTGTTTAGAGTATCTTATTTCATTTAAATGCTGAAACATAAGATTACCTTTATTTAACTTTTCAGGAATATTATTTGATTCACATTTTGTTGCTGCTTTCAAACCTGTACTGATGCATCTCTCCTCTTAAACATCAGGCATCACTAATCAGAAAACAAACAGCTAAACAGCAGGAATGGCATTACAAAAAGAATTGCACCAAAACAAGAGTTTACATCTACAAACACACGTTTTCTGTTTCTACTTCCTATTAGATGAATGCTGGAAAAAAATGAAGGTACCTGCAGACTTTTTAGGTAACGGGTAAATGGATAACATCTTTTTACTGCAACTACTTCCAATTAAAGCTGCTCCACTGATCCATTAGTGTGCAGTGGATCAGTCAAGGAGTCATTAAAAGAAGTAAAAGATTTGTTTCCCAAACCAGGAGTCCAAGTCAAATCTATTGTCTTTAGAGGGCGAGTCCAAGTCAAATCACAAGTCTGTTTTGTGACTTGATTATAACTTGAGTCCAAGTCTTGTTTTTGAGTCCCCATCTGGTATGTGATGTTGAAAACATGTCAACATTGCACTGACCAGATCACTGAGACAATGATCCAAAAGGTTTTAATTCCACATTCAGCAGAACATATTTCAGTTCTGGTTCCAAACAACCTAAACATCAAACGTCACATCAAACAACTGGCCTGAATATTCAAATGCATCATCTTCACTCAGACAAGAGATTTGGTGAAATATAAACATTCATAAAAATGTTTCCTCTTTATTTTTATTCTTTCTAATCTGCACACCTTCCTCCTCTGATTTGTACGAGGTAGCATTTCTCCACTGATGATAATGACTTCTGCTCCTGGTCTGCGTCCAGCTGGTAACGAGCGAGTTGATGGCTCCTGTGTGAGGCGTCCAGCCTGTTTGGATCAACACGCCTCATTGCTCCTTGATAAAAACCACGTGGAATCTTTATTATTTGAATCTGAACTCGATCCAATTGGAGGACGAGGAAAAAGTGTGCAGGCGCTCAGACCTCCAAAAGTTTAAACGAAGCATCAGAATTCAGGAGCTTTGATTCCGTTTCATGTTGATGTTTTGACTTATGAAAACCCCACCCAAAACAAATAAGGACAGTTTGGTTTTACTAGAAAAAAAAAAACAAACCCCACAATAAACAGAACCAAGAATTTTTTTAGTTTGTGAATGTTGTGTTTTGTTTGTGTAACATTCAAGGTTTTGGGCATTTTAAACATAAGTAAACATGTTTACATCCTAAAAATTGTTAATGCATCAGAACTGGTTTTCAGTGTAACTGATAGTTAAAGGCATTCAAAACTTTTTCAAGTAAAAAACAAACAAATATCACAGGTTGAGTTTGAAACTCGAAGGACTTTTCCTTCAATAAATGAGCTAGTGACTAAAATGTGGTTATTATTTTTGGCTCCTGAATCGATGATGGAGAAAATGAGCTGCGGTCCTTCTCCTGCTCAGATGTCGTCCATCTTTAATGATTAAATAACGAGGCTGATCCGTCTGAGTGACAGCCGGCTCACACCTGATGAGGTCTGCAGATCAGAAGTTTGGTCATCCCACATTTTAAATGTTACTTTGTCTTTGTTCCTCCCACTGCTGCTTTATGCTTTCATTACTCAACTTTAATTAGTGAATCAATTGAATTAATTAAAGTGTCAACGTTAGAGTCATGTCATTTATCTGCTGCTAATTTTAGATACTTCAAAACACCAGACATGTAGAAGTTTCTGTTCTGAGCAGAGTGTTGGATACCTGTAGAATTTGTTGTTGTTGATGTTTATGTTTACACATAGCTTTAAAATACATCACATCTGGAAAGAAGCCTGTCACTAATAAAAGCTGTAATCATTCCTGAATGCTCAGTTCTCTTAAGGCTCCACCACAACATTTTAATCAGTGAGGTCTGGACTTGGACTGGACATCTGGAGGATCGTCACTTCTTTCCTTGTCAGTCATTCTGTTTTAGCTCTGTGTCATCGTCCTGTGTTTTTGACCTGGACTGGTCAGACTGATGCTACCTGCAGCACATAGCTCACTGCTTCAGTGGTCAAAGATCGACCACAGCTGATTAGAATCAAACCACCTGACCTCTAAGCTTCAGCGTGTTCCTCTGAAGCAGCTACTCATGCTGTTTGATGTAGAGAGCTTTTAATCAGTCTCCTGATTTGTATTCTTCATGGCTGTTAGCAAAATGCAGCTAAATCAAACAAGCTACCACTTCAGGAGCAGTGAACAGCTGTTACTATCACATTTGTCACATGTACTTTATCCAAGCCCAACATCGGTACTACATATGTACTGCTACACTAATACTCCTTAGACATACTTCATCTTTCTTGCTTGCTGCTGACTGATTTTCTTGCTGTAACTCGACTGAGAGCTGAACATTACGTACATTAAAATATTTTACTAGTATGAGTTCATAGTACTGGACTGATACCTGATCCCGTTACTAGTATCTGTTCATATTTAGTACTCGGAGTCCTCGGTTTTCCAGTCCTCTAGTGCCGTTCTTACACACGTCCCCTTCATTTATTAATCAGCCCAGCTGCTCCTCATTCAGCTAATCACGTCTCCTATTTCCACCTCTGGTTCTTCAGATTCTTGTTTGTTCTTCTCTTGTCTGTTTCCTTGTCCTGTGACCAACACTATTTTTCTTGTCTTTGCCTGCATCGCTCATGGGACTTTAACCCTTTATAGGGAACGAAGCCAAAAAAAAAAAAATGAAGCCATATTTGATTAGTTGTGTGTTCTTAACATTTTGATCTGCAGCATAAAACTGAAACTTTTACCAAAAGATTTGAATAGTAGAAATTTAATACATTAAAAAAGTAATCAGTTTTGTTTTTAATTGTAACTTATTTTACTTATAAAAAATGTTTTAAATGTTAGTACTTTTAAAAACTTTTTCTTATTTTCATTCCTTTAAAAAAAACTTTTTACAAAAGTCTCAGGTTTAGGTTGCAATTTGAAATTTAAAGCACACTCGTTATCAAATATGGTCACATGTATCAAATTCCCTGGATTTGATGCGTCGATTGTTTTGTTTTCTAGTTTTTTAGGCTCATAAATAAATTTTAGTCTCTAATCAGCAATAAGAACAGTACATGGGTCACTCTTTCTTCAGTAATGCTGCTGGATTTATTTAAGTTTTATGAACAGTGCTCACAGGTCTGCTTTTGGGTATATATAATAAAGCCATGGTGTAAGGTTAGATAATTAAGCCAAGTTTTGATCTGATTTTTGATGCTCCAATAACCGTAATGGCTCTAAAGATAATGTTATCTGATTTACCAGTCATGTGTGGTGTCCTAAAGGGACATGAGGCAGGATTTGTAAAAATAAATAATCATGCATGTTCAGCTTTTTGAAGTTAATGTGTGATGAAGCGTTTTAAACTTAAAAGAATGAGACCACCATGTATCGTTCCATTGTCTTGAACAGCCTGTAAAATGCGCTGCAATTCGGACCTGAATTTCCCGCGCTCTGCTACGGATGTGACGTCAACTGACACTGCTCACGTGTTCTCGAAAGCTTCAAAACCAGAAAGAAATGTATACGCAAAAGGTGGCAGTATTGCACTGTGGCGTTGCGTGCCAATGGCTGACTTACTTCATCTCGACATGTTGTTTTTCTCATAATACTGGTGTATATGGGCAGCGATCATGGAGCTGACAGCCACTCTGATGGATTACAGGGTTTCACAGAACTGAAGGTGCTGTGTAGATGAGCGCACAGCGATCTGTGGATGTGACTGTGTGTCAGGGCTCAGCTGATCCCCTCCCCGACTATCCCGTCCTCTCAGTCCGCTCACAGTGCGGCAGAGGCGTCATCCCGCTGGTCTGGTGTTAAGGAGCGCAGCCTTTTAGGGAGGAAACCCGTTGAGAACCTCCGACAGACCCGCTCCACCTTCGCTCGGCGGGCGCTGTCCATGTGAACACAGTATGTGTACTGGTTTGGGGTAGTTTGAACGTTGGACTCTGATGTCAGCGGCTCAGGGTATTGATAACTCTGTGTTTTTAGGACAAACCCGCTGGTGGACGCTCTGCCATCTCATTCTGCGCGAGCTGTGTGTATGTGACCGTGGCAACACAATGAAACTCAGAAGCTCGTGAGTTTCGTTTCGTAAAGCCGCCTCACGTCCTTTAAGAGTGCCCTGGTCCACTCGGAAGGACGTTGGGACTGCTCCGAATACAAATCAGGGATATTTAACGTAATGGATTGCCTTAGTTAGTACGGTTGCCTTGCAACAAAGAGGTCATGGTTTCGGCAGCGTGGAGTTCTCCCTATGAATGTGTGGGTTAATTGGTGACTGTAAAATGTCCCTAGGTGTGAGTGGGTGTGTGACTGGTTATTTGTCTTGTTCGTCTCTATGTGACCCTGCGATGGACTAACAACCCATCCAGGGCGTCCCCCGCCTCACGCCCCCTGACCGCTGGAGTTAGGCACCAGCTCCCGGCGACCCTCTGATGAGGATAAAACTGCTTCAGAAAATGGATCGATGGATTGCTTTGGCCAGATATCACAGCATGTGTGGTATGCCCTGAGGACAAACGATCATGCAGCCTCTTGAATTTGATATGTAGCCAATCAGAAAGCGAGGTGACATAGAAATGCTGCTCTGAGTGAAGGGAATCCAAATTCAACACAACCATCACATTTGTTTACTCTGAAGTCACATTTAATCACGAGAGGTTTTGTGAGATTTACGTTCTGACATCTGATATTGGTTTGTGTGTGGTGTCTTTGTTGTGTCACTGTAAGAACAACACTGGTATATCAGATTTTTTATCTCCATGTTTGGAAAATCATCAGACAATGTTAGACTCTTGCTGTGTGAACCAGGCCTAATCAGAAGGCAGAATTTACCATGAAATTAAATTAAAAGCAAAATACATGGTTACTAAAAAGACATTTTATTGTACTAATCACTTTCCATTTTAAAAATCTTTTAATTTATCAGCATCTTTTGCTGTTAGACTTCATGTTGGTAAAGTCTTAACAACCTGTGCTAGAGGGCCACATTGCTATCAGTCATGAATTGCAGTCAAGGGCCGATGATGATGTGTCGTTACAGCAGTGAATCCCACAGAGGACTGCACTTTGGACACTCCTGATTGAGGCCCAGAAACATCTGAACAGATTTGTATTCATTTGTGGAGTTTTGCAGTTATGACTTTGATGAAACGCCCCCTGTAGACGATACGATGATCGTTTGTTGACACGTTTTATTCTTCATTATCAAATATTACCCACCCCAATACTTTTTATGCTCCTCTGGCTCAAAAAAAGCGGTGATAACTATTAACATTTAAATGTGCAATTTCTTAAAAGAATACCTGTAAAAAAGCTAAAGTGATGAAAATCCTCCCTGGCATGTGGAAATGAATTAAGGTTTCATCGTTTTTCTGTCTGAGACTTTAATCCGATGTTTGTCCAGGCTATCAGTTCACTGCTTAGCTTCACAGCTGCTTTCACCAGTGCAGCTTTTTGAGTTTCTTTCTGTCAGTGAAGCATCCCATGACTCTGACATGATATGACATAAATGTTGTATTGGTATTATTCTGACGTTTGGGATGCGTGAGGACTCATGCTGATGTTCAGGTGAAGTTTCCCTGCAGGATTAAAGTGAGCTATTGCTTAACTAATCAGCCTTTTTTCTGCACACTTGGAGGCATGTCAGCCGCTGCCTTTGATGTCGTTGCGTTCTTCCTCAGCGTTGGTGGAGGTGGAGTAGGCGTAGGGGTTGATTTGCATACAAAGCTATTCTTGCCTCCTCTTTGTTCTTGCACAGAGCGCAGAACGAGTAATTGTCTTCATCACTCAGACGTGTTTATCTCTTTCATTCAGTGCAGATTTTGGCTAACGGTGTGCGATGGCAGAAAATGCAAAATGGCAATAATTGTTGTTTCTGCTGGAGACGAAGGTATTGTTCTGCTGAAGCGCTGCTGAATGTCTCACTGTGACGTGAAGGAGGTGATGGGGTAACGGAGCTGATCGCTAATGGAGGATGTTCTGAAAGATGTTTGATGATCAGCAGAAAAGTCAACTTCTGGGAGGAACTGTCGAATAAGACGAGCTCAAAAAACCACAATAAACCTGTAAAAGGTGAAGACTGTTAGTTGGGAAACATTTGTACAGAAATGACTAGATACCAATTATGAATAATAACATAATGGAAATGTAATTTTCTACAAATTAAAAAGAAGATTAGAAAAGCTGTGATATGTGTTTTTGATTGCAAACAACGTGTTGCTAAGGCATGTGAGTGTGTCAGGTCTGCATGGATATAAAATCAAACCACAGAAACATACAGCTGCATGATAGAAAAACACACTGTGTGATAATATGCATCTACATTTTATGATGATATTAGTTATGTGACATTTATGGATGAGTCTAATCTTTTGAACGGCTCTTCGTCGTGAATAAAGAGAACTGAGTCCTTGTAAAGAACTGTTCATTTTTTTGCATCAACTGTGACGTTTGAGGCCAGGATTCAATGTTCAACGACACTGGCTGAAACAGAACGGCTCTATTTAAAACAACATCAGTGAGCATAGCAACAAGAACCCATCAGTTCCATCGGGGAAGCTAATTAGTGATGCACACGTAGGTGTCACAACAAAGAGTGTCCTCAAACATAGTTCCACATGACATTTCTCTTTCAAAATACTGCAAAAAAAAAAAAACCTATTAAAGAGATAGTTTTCTAAAAGGCTCTTTGAGTGGAACGGCTCCCTTCAAAGAGCCATAAATCCCATCGCTAGATGATATAATTAGTCATTAACACGTCACATTTTCCAGCTTCTCTCTTTCTGTCATCACAGCACTAACAACAATAAAATATATAAAGAAAATAACTTTTAACATTTATAATAATAATAATAATAATAATAATAATAATAATAATAATAATAATAATAATAATAATTTTCATTTCAGGTGCCTTTCTGTCACCCAAGGTCACCATACAATACAAAATTCACAATAACAGCACACAATAAAACACAATAAAGCCATCAAGTTTAAAACAACCAGCATAAAGACCACCATAAATCACAATTACACTGAGTAGGAATCTTCACATAGATGTGTTTTCAGCCTAGTTTTAAAAAGTGGGAGAGATGTGATGTTTCTGAGGTCAGTCGGGAGAGAGTTCCAGAGTGATGGGGCTGATCTGCTGAAGGCTCGTTTCCCCATGGTGGTGAGTCTAGCTGGAGGATTTACAGATTTAGAGACACAGAGGAGCGGAGGGCTCGAGAGGGTACAGAGACTTGGATGAGTTGGGAGATGTAGGAAGGAGTGACATTATGCATTATGCAATAATCCTAAATTTTATCAGCAGCCAATGAAGCTGTCTAATAACAGGAGTAATGTGAGCAGTAGCAGGGGTTCTCGTAACCGTACGAGCTGCAGCGTTCTGAACTAACTGAAGTTTATGTAGAGACTTCTGTGGTAGTCTGAAAAGAAGTGAATTACAGTAGTCCAATCAGGATGTGACCAGACTATTCACTAAGATAACTGCAGCATGTTCAGAGAGAGAGAGGGACGGAGACGATTTATATTACGGAGATGAAAAAAGGCTGATCGGGTAATTGAATTAATATGAGCCTGAAAAGACAGCGTTCTTTATAACATAACACCAAGGCTTTTAACATGCGCCAAGCAGGAAACTGAGGTATTCTCACAGGATAAAGAGAAGCTGCCAGCCTTTCCCAGTGCAGCTTTCGTACCCATGAGGAGCACCTCAGTTTTCTTAGGGTTAAGTTGGAGGAAGTTTTTAGAAAACCAAGACCTGAGTTCAGTCAAACAGTCAATGAGAGCAACTGGTGGAAAATGAGCAGACGGAGAGGTGGAAACATAGAGCTGAGTATCATCAGCATAACAGTGAAACTTGAGATTGAATTTCCTGAAGATGGCCCCAAGGGGAAACAGATACACAATAAAAAGAAGAGGGCCAAGTACTGAACCTTGAGGAACCCCTGCAGAAACGAGAGACAAAGAGGAAGTGAAAGTCTGAATGAAATGAGTCCTATCAGTAAGATACGACTGGAGCACCGTACCAGAAACCCCAGAGACGCCAACCTAGCCAACAGGGTGGAGTGAGAGTTGTATCGAACGCAGCACTAAGATCTAAAAGAACCAGGATGGAAACTTGTCCAGAATCAGCTGCCATCAAGAAATCATTTGTTATTTTGATGAGGGCGGTTTCAGTACTGTGATGAGGGCAGAAACCTGACTGAAATGATATGAGTGGGGAATAAAATTAGGGATGCACAGTCAGATACCGATTGGATATCGGTGCTGATGCAGGACTTTTAGCTGTATCGGTAGATCAGTAAAATTGGCAATACTGGATCCAATATTATTTACTACACTTATCCTAATTATGAGCAGAATGTTAGACATTTTGAGGGTTTTCTGGTCCAAGTTATATTATGTTTACGGTTTATTATGTCTGATATTACACTATTTTAATGTTTGCATCAGTGTCGGATATCAGCTATCAACCAATCCACAAAACCCAAATATTGGGATCGGTATCAGGACGGACAAAGCTGAATTGGTGCACCTCTAGATAAAACACAAGCCAAAGACTAGAAACAGACTAGGTTCATGACTAGAAACAAGTCTAGACATGGGATATGGGTCAAGAAATGTTGTCTTTAATATTATTGAAAAGCCAGTTCCATTGTTAAATGTTCTTTATAAATTAAAGCTTATTGATCTGTGAGAGGATGAACTTATATTATTATGCAAAAAATTGTCTCAAAACAACAATATTATTATTTATCTCAATCATTTCTGGGACGATTTGTCATTCAGCTTACGTTGTTATTGTGACAGGCCTAGTGGAAACTTTGAATGTATTAACTACTAAAAGTTGAACCTGTAGTGTTGATCAGTCAGATAAAGAGCACATTTACAACTATAGCTAGGATAATCTTTGAAACAACAAAAAGGACAAAACACATTTATCTAACTTTTATTATGTTCAGATCTAACCTGACTGCTATCTAAACTGCATCAACTAACACTCTAATACAAAGTCATTAAACTACCTAAAGTTCAAACTCTCTCCTCACGATGACTAAAATATGTTGATGCAACCTTTGCGACGACCTTTTTACAGCATTGTTTGAATTTGATCTATGATCAGGATATTATGTTTATTCATTTAGAGGACGCTTTTATCCAAAGCGACTTATATTTTAGTGTCCTATCAGGCATATTAATTGGACAAAGACGTTTTGAAACATGTTCACTTTTTGAAACTTTGTATTTAATGTAGATTTAAAATAAACATCTTTTTTAAAAGTTTTGTTGCTGTTGACGTTTTAAAGCTTCACACTGTTAAACTGTACTTCTGACTTTATTCTGATACCAGTTGAAGAAGCTGTAATGAGTAGAAAAAGGTCTGACTTCCACAAACTGAGGTCAGCTTCACCTCAGACTTCAGGAAATAAAACCAACATGGAAAACATCCATGATCCCTTTCAAAATAAAAGCTGATTTCAAAGAGACGTTGCATATTCAAAGTGGTGACTTGTTTTTGTTTGGTTTTATAATGAGATTTTAATGGTTCATTGTTCATTTGGGCCTGTCGCCAGTTATTCCAACTGTAAAATCTACTTTATTAGGCTCTATTACAAAATCCTGAGTACAGTTTCTTTATTTTTCAGTGGTTGTGAGTTCAATTTTAGGGGAGCTGAAGCACCACTGACAATAGTCTAAACTCACTATGGCTTCTGTTCCTTTAGTTCAGTAAATCAAGCATTACTAACAATAAAGTACAGGCATGTGTAAAAGGTCACTGTTTAACCTTTAAAGTTGTTTCTCACCATATGTTCACACATTTAGAGTTTATTATCAGTTTAAAGCCTGTAACTGTTCATGACATTACAGTGGAGGAAATTAGTTTTCCACCTGTAAAGAGTGGAGAGGTCTAGAAGTGCTCACCTTAACCTCAGACAGAGTCTAAAAAATCCAGAAAATCACAGTATTTACTTATGTTTTAAATTAATTCATTAATTTGCATTTTATGGCATGAAATTAATATTTGATCCTCCACCAACCTTCAATAATTCTGTGTCTCTCAGACCTGTTAGTCTTTAATAATAATAATAATAATAATAATGCATCAGTTTTATATAGCCGGTTTTATATACCGGAGACATGGGCTCATCCAACTGTGGGCCCACCACCTGCAGGAGGAGCGTGAAGGGTCCGGTGCAATGTGGATCGGGTGGCAGACCGAGGCGGGAGCTTTGGCGATCTGATCCCTCGGACGGGAAAACTGGCTATCGGGACATGGAACGTCACCTCTCTGGCGGGGAAGGAGCTGGAGCTTGTGGAAGAGGCTGAGCGATACCGGCTAGATATAGTCGGGCTCACCTCGACACATAGCGTTGGCTCTGGAACCCGAGTCCTGGAGAGGGGTTGGACACTTTTCTTTGCTGGAGTTGCTCCGGGTGAGAGGCGGAGGGCTGGGGTGGGCTTTCTGTTAGCCCCAAGACTCTCTGCCTGTATGTTGGGGTTTACCCCGGGGGACGAAAGGGCAGCTTCCCTGCACCTGCGGGTTGGGGAACGGGTCCTGTCTGTTGTTTGTGCTTATGCACCAAATAGCAGTTCAGAGTACCCACCCTTTTTGGAGTCTCTGGGACGAGTGCTGGATAGCGCTCCGACAGGGGACTCCATAGTCCTGCTGGGGGACTTCAACGCTCACGTGGGCAATGACAGTGTGACCTGGAGGGGCGTGATTGGGAGGAACGGCCCGCCCAATCTGAACTCGAGTGGTGTTCTGTTATTGGACTTCTGTGCAAGTCGCAGTTTGGCCATAACGAACAACATGTTCGAACATAAGGATGCCCACCGGTACACCTGGTACCAGGGCAGCCTAGGTTACAGGTCGATGATTTACTTTATAGTTGTATCGTCTGACCTGAGACCGTATGTTTTGGACACTCGGGTGAAGAGAGGAGCGGAGCTGTCAACTGATCACCACCTGGTGGTGAGCTGGATCAGGTGGCAGGGGAAGATGCTACGCAGACCTGGTAGACCCAAACGTATAGTGAGGGTCTGCTGGGAACGCCTGGCAGAAGAGCCTGTCAAGATGGTCTTCAACTCCCACCTCCGGCAGAGCTTTGACCGCGTCCCGAGAGCAGTGGGGGACATTGAATCCGAATGGGCCTTGTTCCGCTCTGCGATTGTTGAGGCGGCTGTTGCTAGCTGTGGTCGCAAGGTAGCCGGTGCCAGTCGTGGCGGTAACCCCCGTACCCGCTGGTGGACACCAGAGGTTAGGGGAGCCGTCAGGCTGAAGAAGGAGGCCTACAGGGCGTGGCTGGTCTGTGGGTCTCCAGAGGCAGCAGACAGGTACCGGCGGGCCAAGCGAAGTGCAGCGGTGGCAGTTGCCGAGGCAAAATCTCGGGCGTGGGAGGAGTTCGGCGAGGCCATGGAAAAAGACTATCGATCGGCTCCAAAGAGGTTCTGGCAAACCATCCGGCGCCTCAGGGGAGGAAGGAAGCAACTTGCTCACACTGTTTACAGTGGGGACAGGGAGCTGCTGACGTCAACTGGGGCTATAGTCGGACGGTGGAAGGAATACTTTGAGGAGCTCCTCAATCTCACCGATGCGCATTCCAAGGAGGAACCAGAGCTGGGAGACCTGGGAACGGACTGTCCAATCTCTGGGGCAGAAGTCGCTGAAGTAGTCAAACAACTACTCAGCGGCGGAGCCCCAGGGGTGGATGAGATCCGACCTGGGGACCTCAAGGTGATGGATGTTGTAGGACTGTCGTGGCTGACACGTCTCTGCAACATTGCGTGGTCATTGGGGGCAGTCCCTGTTGAGTGGCAAACCGGGGTGGTGGTTGCCATTTTTAAGAAGGGGGACCAGAGGGTGTGTTCCAACTATAGGGGGATCACACTCCTCAGCCTCCCTGGAAAGGTCTACTCCAGGGTACTGGAGAAGAGGGTCCGGTCGATGGTTGAATCTCGGATTGAAGAGGAGCAATGTGGTTTTCGTCCTGGTCGTGGAACTGTGGACCAGCTCTTTACCCTCACTAGGGTGATGGAGGGGTCATGGGAGTTTGCCCAACCAATCCACATGTGTTTTGTGGATTTGGAGAAGGCTTATGACCGTGTCCCCAGGGCACCCTGTGGGGGGCGCTCCAGGAGTACGGGGCTGAGAGTCTTTTGTTAAGGGCCATTCAGTCCCTGTACCAGAGGAGTGTGAGTCTGGTCCGCATAGCCGGCAGTAAGTCGGACCTGTTCCCAGTGAGGGTTGGACTCCGCCAAGGCTGCCCTTTGTCACTGGTCCTGTTCATAACCTTTATGGACAGGATTTCTAGGCGCAGCCGTGGTGTGGAGGGGGTTGAGTTTGGTGACAGGAGAATCTCGTCTCTGCTTTTTGCGGATGATGTGGTCCTCTTAGCTTCATCGAGCTCTGACCTTCAGCTCTTGCTGGGGAGGTTCGCAGCTGAGTGTGAAGCGGCTGGGATGAGGATCAGCACCTCCAAATCTGAGGCCATGGTTCTTGACCGGAAAAAGGTGGATTGCCAACTCCGGGTCGGGAGAGAGGTCCTGCCTCAAGTGGAGGAGTTCAAGTATCTCGGGGTCTTGTTCACGAGTGAGGGAAGGAGGGAGCGGGAGATCGACAGGCGGATTGGGGCAGCATCTGCAGTGATGCGGACGTTGAACCGGTCTGTTGTGGTGAAGAGGGAGCTGAGCCAGAAAGCAAGGCTCTTGATTTACCGGTCAGTCTACGTCCCAATCCTCACCTATGGTCATGAGCTTTGGGTAATGACTGAAAGAACGAGATCGCGGATACAAGCGGCTGAAATGAGTTTCCTCCGCAGGGTGGCCGGGCTCAGCCGTAGGGATAGGGTAAGAAGCTCGGACATCCGGGAGAGACTCGGAGTAGAGCCGCTGCTCCTCCATATCGAAAGGAGCCAATTGAGGTGGTTCGGGCATCTGGTAAGGATGCCTCCTGGACGCCTCCCTCGGGAGGTGTTCTGGGCATGTCCTGCCGGCAGGAGGCCCCCAGTTCGACCCAGGACAAGCTGGAGGAAATGCATCTTCAGTTTGGCTTGGGAATGCCTGGGCGTCCCAGCTGAGGAGCTGGTGGACTTGGCCGGGGAGAAGGTGGCCTGGGCTGCCCGACTTGGAATGCTGCCCCCGCGACCCGGACCCGGATAAGCGGAGGAAGGCGAGGTGAGGCGAGACAGTTTTATATAGCACTTTTTAGGTCACTCAAAGACGCTTTACAGAGTTGCATTATTCATTCACACAGTCATTCTCACCGGTTACTCCGCCCTCCACTCGTTACCTGTATTAATTACACCTGTTACCTGTATAACGACACCTGTTCACACTCAGCCAATCAGACTCCAACCTGTCCAGAGCTGTTTACGCTCACTTTTGACTGCTGTACAGTTTCAAATGTTAAAGTACTTTTGGCAACAAGAAAGTCCATAAATCATCATTTTAACCACATAATGTAAATGTTCACCTGCTTAAAGCTGATTTAGGCTCCTGAAAGTGAGTGACTGCTTTGACTTCACTTGTCTCTGCTACAGACATTTAACATTATTCATTTTTCTAGACTTCTTGTTTTTTGTCTGAGGTATTTTATACTCAGTCTTTTGTTACAGTAAAATGTTTTGGACTTTTTGTCATAGTTTAATAGGTCTGGTTGTTCACATAGGAGCTCTTGGGTTTTCAGAAATATTTTGATATTTTGTGCAGAAAGCAGATAAATAATGACATATATTATTATGGATATACTTATTGATATTTAAACCACAGAAACAAGAGGATAAACATTAACTTCTTCTTTCCTGGTGGTGTTTTCCCGTTTTGTTGTTTTATACTTTTTATTTTCTCTGCATCATGAGAGTGAAGATTTGGTGATAATTTGATGAAACCAAACCATCCTGACTGAACTGAATTCAGACTAACTGTTGACTCTATAAATTGATCTGAGCTGGCTTCCAGACATGACGTGTGTGTGTGTGTGTGTGTGTGTGTGTGTGTG
>SSNR01000092.1:958607-999490 GCA_006937965.1 Callopanchax toddi
TTCCTCATGATACAGAAGACAGTGTAGAACTTTTTTGCCATCTTAAGAAACTACTCAGGAATTTATCAGGGAATTGTTAAGGAATTGGATTGATAGGCAGAAATGATAAAGGAACTGTTATTGATAAAAACTGATCAGTTCCCTCCCCTAAATCCTAATGATCATAATCACACATCAGGCCAGGACAGATGGATGGATTGTTAGCCATCTGGAGGAAAAAAGGGAAAGATTGATCCTCCATATTCCCCGTCTCTTTTATTGTTTTTGGCTACCTACAACTTGGAGAATTTTCCCCACTATCTGATTCCATACCGTCTTTTCATTCTTTCACAAACACCTACAGCTACGTATCACCAGATATCTAAGTTCAACATTTGTTACCTGTTTTAGCCTCTCTGTTTCCTCATCCTCAGTTAGAAGTCTGGGTGGCGTTCACGTTGATGTAAACATCAGCTCTCCACCACCGTGCAGACAGGTGGTATGAGGGCTTTCTGCTGATATGCTGTGAATGTTTTGCTGCCAAACAGGGCGCTGTGTTCAGGTCAGCAACCAAATGTTGGTGTCAGATGACGAAAACCTGGGTAAATGTAAAATGCAGTAAATATAAAAATTGTTTAAAGGAAAAAAGCCAAAACCCAACCTGGCTCTGTGTTACTGAGTTATTGTTCCCTAAGTGTAATAATTGGTTGTAACTCCTGGTGACAACAACTACAATCCAGTCTTTATTATAACTAGTAATGAGTACCTCATGTTGCTGTGGAGGAATTTAGTCCACTCTTCTTTCAAGAATTGTTTCAATTCAGCCACATTGGAGGGTTTTACAGCGTGAACTGCCTGTTTGAGGTTAAACATTCTCCTTCAGGATTTTCTGGTAAACAGCAGAATTCATGTGAGGGGCCACTCTGGGAATCAGAGGATCGCTGGTTCGATCCCAGCTCCAGCTGGGTTACATTGTCGTTGTGTCTTTGGGCAAGACACTTCACCCACCTGGCCTACTGGTGGTGGTGGGAGGGACTTGGTGGGTGTTGGTGCATGACATCCCCACCTCTGTCCGCGTGCCCCAGGGCAGCTGAGGCTACAGTGTAGTTTATCACCACCAGTGTGTGAATGGCTGTTGTGTCATGAAGCACTTTGGGGAGTGTAGAACACTCTAGGAAAGTGCTATAAAAATACAGGACATTTACCATTCCATCAATTCCAGCCAGTGGTCCAGGTCCTGAAGACCAGACCATCACACCACCACGTCTGACTGTTGATGTTTTTTAATTTCAGTGTTAGTTTTACTCCAGATGGAACAAGACACACACCTTCCAGAAAGTTCAGCTTTTAACTCATTAGTGGACAGAATATTTTACCAAAAGTCTTGGGGAGCAACAACATGTTTTTACAGATTAGAAACGGGCCTTTGTGTTATTTTTTGGTCAGGAGAGATTTTGACCATAACTCTCTCATGGATGCAATTTAATGGGTTCTTAAAAAAATATGTTTAAAACGGGACATGATGTGTTGCCTTTTGAGATCTTTTAGCCTACGTCATGCTGTCAGACAGGTTTTGTTGAGCTGATTTCTTAATTACAGGTCTGACAGTAATCAGACCTAGTTGGGGCTGGTTTAGACTGAACTCAGCTTTCTAAATAATGTGGTTAATAATCACAAATAATTTGGGATTTAGTAAAGGGGGGATTACTTTTTCACATAAACCAGGTTGGCTTGGATAGACGTTACTTTAATAAATGAAATGATCATTTGAAAACTGTATTTTATAATTCATTCAGGTTATCTTTGTCTGATTATGAAATTTGTTTTCTGATCTGAAACATTTAAGTACGATGAGTCAGCAAAAGCAGAATAAATCTGTAAGGGGGAAAATACTTTTTAGTATTTTAGTATTTAAAAAATTTGTTTTTTTTCTGCGACACTTCAGTTATCTTTCTAATTGTCTTGTCATGAACTTTAACCTGATAAAGTCTAGAGTCTGAGATGGAGCTCATGATCGTTTTGGGGTGGTTAAGTTAATTTCGATTAATTAATTAGGAAAAACAATAACACGTTAAAAAAATTAATGCAATTGATCGCAGCTTGCATTTGAAGCAAAGATGAACACTTGTCAGCACGATTTCCTCCTACCCCGCCCTATTACCCTGATGCACAGATCAGAGCTTGTGACTCAGGCTTCAGGGGCTGCATCCTTCGGAGGAACAGTTTGAACGAAGTGCAGCGCACCACTGAACTTGCCGTCCAACGTGCTGTGTCCGAGTTAAAATGTCAACTTGACCGCAGTGATGAATCCAGTCACAGGACCGTGAACACACTGCTGCAGCAGTGAGGCCAGAGCTTCCTGATGAATGCATTATGCTCGGAGGTCAGTGGCCAAGCTGGAGTGTTTGCGCTCTGTGCGTCCTGCTCTGCGCATTTCACTCCAGTTTTTGGCTCAACCCTCCATGCCAGATGTGCAGAAATAGCATCGCTGTGCTGCGCTGAAGCTGACATGTTTTTTTTAAAGCGTGCTGGACGTCAGCTCGGCGCTCAGATCAGCACCACCCTGCCACTGAGAAACAAACACACCTGAATGGGTTTGGACGCAGATCTGGGTTTTTCCCTAAGACCTGATTTAAAGTGATAATATGCAACTTTTTCATATTTTTAAATCTTTTCCTTGAGCCAGTATGTTCTAATATGACCCTTTACAAAGTTAATAAAAAGTCACTTAGCCCCATCTGGTGATTACAGCCGGAAAACCACGATTGCAAGATCTCCGTCACGGTACCCAGGAAGTCACGTGTCTCACGAGGGTTAAGCTAACCCAAAGTGGCTAGCTGTTATGCTAGCGCTGGAGTGTTTTTAGCTCATGATTCCTGCTTTTTTTCAATCTCTCCCTGCTTGAACACAGCTGATTTCTTTGAAAGAGTAAATAACCTCTCCTGTAGAAAGCTATGAAGGCTGAGGAGACATTTCAACAGGTAGATATTGGCGTTTAGAAGCTGAAACGATCTGGTAACTTGTTTAATGCAGTAATTTAAAACGGACACCAGAGGGAGCCCAAAACAAGCAAAACTGCATATTATCACTTTAAATGAAACCGGCTGAACTCTGATCAGTTCTGTGTCCATCTGGAGGAAGTAGCTGCAGAATCTGACCAACGTTTTCAGGAAATGTTTGTCAGTTAAACAGTTGGGGCGGCACTAGCTCAGTTGGGAGAGTGGCCGGTCTGGTAACCGGAGGGTCACCGGTTCGATCCCCAGCTCTGGCTGGGTTAGATTGTCGTTGTGTCCTTGGGCAAGACACTTCACCCACCTTGCCTGTGTGACTGTGTGTGAATGTTGGTGGTGGTCAGAAGGGCCGATGGCGCAGAATGGCAGCCTCGCTTCTGTCAGTCTGCCCCAGGGCAGCTGTGGCTACAGACGTCCGTCGTAGTTTACCACCACCGGTGAGAATGACTGTGTGAATGAATAATGCAACTCTGTAAAGCGTCTTTGAGTGACCTGAAAAGCGCTATATAAAACTGATGCATTATTATTAAATTTAATTTTAATCCTTTTAACCCACAGACATTAAACTGAATCCACCAGGATGCTGAATGAATTTTCCTCACCTCACATAGTGGATGTTTAATGGAACAGTGACACTGAGATGCAGTCACGGGATTCTGCATTTTGGATCATTTGTTGTTATTTTAATTACAACAGTGAAATATGTTGTGTTGCTGGCTGCCCATCTGAGGTAATGTCAACATGTCGTTGTCTTTCTGACCTGGTCTCACTTTTTAATGATTGTGTCTCTGTTTTTTGTTGTTGTTTTTTTACATAAAATTTGTAAAGTTATTGTCATCTAACAGGAAGTAGTTGTGAGGACAGTTTTATCAGAGTTCATAAAATCTTTCACTTGCTCATTCCTCCAAAATGAGCTTTAAAGTGCTTGAGAAAAGTTGTTTCTTTCATCAGAACCTCAGAGGGTTGGTTAAATCGTTTTACTGGGACTTTGTTCTCTTTAAGCTGGTTGTGTTTCCGATTCTTTAGAGAGAAATGAACTGGTGGTGAACTGGTGGCCGTTACTTCCTGTAAAACTGGGACAGTGGCAGCTGCTGCAGATCCATGAAAACATTTGTCCCATATTTTACACTAAACGTGCATTCTTAGACTGACCCATCTCTCTCTCTCTCTCTCACTCACTCACTCACTCACTCACTCACTCACTCACTCACTCACTCACTCACTCACTCACTCACTCACTCACTCACTCACTCACTCACTCACTCACTCACTCACTCACTCACTCACTCACTTATTCTTCCTTGGATATCATGCACTCTAAAGGAGGTGTGTGTGTTTCTTCACTCTCCTCCGATGAACTTTTGATGCTGTAGTTTTGTCCTTGTGACTTTGTACAAAGTTTCCCGCAGTGTGAGTTAAAGTCAGGTTTCACTTTGCGTGAATATTTTAATCTCTCTGTCCTTCACCTTCAGGAGCTCAGCAGCTTTTAATAAGAATTCCCTCTTGTTCCCCAGATCACATATTTAATACAAAACACGACACATATTTCTAAAGTGAAAACAAGCTGAGTGAATATTAAAATCCTCAGAAGACAAAACTCTGCAGAACATCAAAAAATATTAAATAAATATAGTTTTTGTAAAAAAGTTACATTTATTTTTTGTGAGGGTCTACAAGTCTGAACATGAGGCTTAAATTCACCATTTTTCTATCTCACCTGCTGTGCTGCCAGTTTCCTCATCTCCAAAATGAACTTGTGTCAGGGTCAGAGTTTGATTAAAGTTGCACACATTTTTCTGTCAATGTATATCTATAAATAATAAAGTTTGCGTAGAAAGTGTCCTACGCAACTTCCAGACACCGTTTTATACGTAAACAAGCTTTATAAATGAGGCCCCTGATCTGTTTTCATATAAATCCTGATTACTTGGCCTAAAAGGATGCAGCTCCAAAGAATTCTGGATAGAGATGGCAAATTATCGCATTAATTGCATTTAATTAATTACAGCCATAATTAATGACTTTTTTTATTGTGTTAATCGCATTTTTAATCTCTTTACCGTTTCTGCATGTGGGCTTCTGTTACAATGGTGTGTGTGTGTGTGTGTGTGTGTGTGTGTGTGTGTGTGTGTGTGTGTGTGTGTGTGTGTGTGTGTGTGTGTGTGTGTGTGTGTTGGGATGATCACTGAGCAGCCCTGTGCGTCTCCTTAGAACCCCGCAGTGATCAAGTGCTCCACGCGTGATACCGCGATGTAACACACCGTTGTTATGTGTGCCAGTGTTGTGACACCAGTGTGACTGAGCTTCTGCAACCTTTTTGAGTGCATTTATAGCTGAGCCCTGCAACAGGAAATGCAAATTAAAATGAGTCACCACCACCAGTCCAGCACACCTCTGACCACTGGTTTACTGGTTACTAACAGTTACTAACACAGTGGGCTGGTGCGCTGCTCGACCGGACAAGCCCACAGTTACCACCATCAGTCCAGCGGTGTCATGACTAGTCTATGTCTGGTGGAAGACATGGACGTAATTTGGGGGGTGCAGGGGGGACATGTCACTTTTTCAAAGTCAGTTTTGAGCCCTGTAGTTTTTACTGTCTAAAAACAAAGTTCCAAAGTAAATGGATGCTGATGTTGTTTTTAGGTGAGGGGGATTGATATCACTGTTGAAACAGGTCAAGCCCCTCTTTTCCACCCCCTCCCACCCCTGTCTTCAAGTTGTGTCCCCCACTTTTGAACTCTAAATGTAATTCTTGGTGGAAGATCAAATCAAACTTTATTTATAGAGCACATTTCCTGCATAGCAACACAATGTGCTTTACAGCAGTTAAAACAACATAAGGAGTTAACAGAGCTGCTACAAACTGAGTCCAATGACTAAAGACAAGGTTTCAGCAGCACTGGGACTGAATCTGTTCAAGTCTGTTAAACACAATGAATGACTTCATAAAGACACTTTTAGTTCTTATATATCAATCTATTGGTCTGACTCAATCATTTAATGAATTTAAATGAAAATACCTCAAGATGAGGACTTTCCTCAGTTATTTTTTAGGTGAGTTTAAAAATGTGATTAACTAGATTGATTAATTACAGATCAGAATTAATTAATCACACAATTAATTTGACACCTCTATCTACAACTTACACAGAAATGCCCTTTAAAATGAGTGTGTGTGAGTGCGTGTGTGTGTGTGTAAGTGTTACCTTCCAGTCACATGTGTGCACTGCAGTTCCCAGAATAATTTATATTTCAGTATCAGATGTTAAAGTTTATTATTCACACCTCCGTCTGACATCCGTTCACTGTGTCATTTTTATTTAAATGAACTCTAAGCAGACCAGTGGTTACCATTCAGGAATGTGTGTGTGTGTGTGTGTGTGTGTGTGTGTGTGTGTGTGTGTGTGTGTGTGTGTGTGTGTGTGTGTGTGTGTGTGTGAGTGAATAAAGTTTTTAAACAGATGTTTTTAAAAATGAAAGCTCGTTCAGGTTAATATTCTGCGGGTCCCCTCTCCGCCATCACCTCTCCCTCCAGCTGAAATTAAAGTCAGATTGGCTGCCTGCCTCCCCACTCGCACAAGGGAATTAAATTGTAGAAATTGAATTTTTGAGCTGTGTAATACTTCCTCCAATCAGCTGGCGATTTGTGGGCAGCGTGAAGAGAAGCAGGGCTGGAGGTTTATCAGGTTCTCAGTTTCAGCTGCTCGGCAGAGACTCACTTCCTCCTTTTAGAGCTCAGAATCATAAAGGTCAAACTGGACAAATCTGTAGCATATTATTAATAATTAATCTGAAACATTAATGCATCATTTGCTCTAGAAATTTTTTTTGAAAATATGTTCAACTTTACTTAAATACATTATTGTGACACAATTTGTTGCTTTTCATTTAAGACATTTCAACTTCCTGTCTGATGAAAATGTTTCAGAAGCAAATAGTATCGACTGCAGGCTCAACAGTGTATTCTCTGGCCACTAAAAACTTTATAAATCTGAAGAAATATATTTTTGCTGTTTTTGTTAGAAAAACGAGCAACAAAAAAACCTGTAGAATTATATTCTGCCTGTCAAAAAAGAAGTCAAACAAAGTAAATAGATGAGAGCCTCTCATTGGATAAATGCTGGATGGATGATGATGCTGGCAGCAAGTCATTTAGCCCTAATGGATGTAGTGAGGAGCTTCTAATTTCTTAGGCAACCATGTTAGAAGATGCATCCTGTGGTTGTGGAAAAGATGTGAATCTGTTTCAGATATGAGGCAAATTATTGGCATCAATCAAAGAAAACATCTTGCTGACATGACTACAACTGGGTGAAGAAGCATTACTAAAAACCATAAGGATAGAGAGTAACCAGAAGAAATGTGGTCTGAAAATATCTTGAATGATTTTAATCAGTGCTCACTAAAACATTTAGAGACATTAAATCATAACAAATCAACAACAATCATGACTGTGTTCATTAATAAAAGTTAAAACATGTCCACACTGTGAAGAGAACTGACTACCTGGATCTTCACAATGAGCAGGTTGTTCCTACAGGGAATTTCTTCTCCCCTGAAGACAGAGACATGTTCCACGATGACTCAGCCAGGAGTCACTGGGCTCAGACTGGGACAGAGTGGTTCAGGGAGCATCACACAGTCCAGACCTCAACCTGTTAGGAACCTTTAGGATGTCCTGGAGAAGAACTTAGGCCACGAGCCAACTGTCCTTCATCTCTACAGGATGCTAGAGAAAAATTAATGCAACTCTGAGCAGAAATAAATGTTTAACATTGCAGAAGCTCATTGAAACAATGACATGCTGAATGCATGTTGTAATCAAAGCTTTTTTTTAGACACGTAGTGTATTTCCATATCAACTGCACAGAAAAGCAGAGACACCTTTTATTTTTCCCTTGATGCATTCAACTGTGAACACTTCCTCCTGCCAACAAGTGAATTCACTTTTCTCTGAGTAAAATCACCCTTTGTTGCTCTGTCTTTACCTAGAAAAGCTCCTCTTTTCTACTTCTTCTCAGTTTCACACAAGACTTTTCTGCTCTCTGCTGGGCTAGAAAAGACCAAATCATGAGGGAAACGCTCTCCTTTAGGTAGCTTTTAAACACATTTTACCCATGATTCACTCCTGCTGAGCAGGTTACAAAACAGCCTGAATGGTTGTTTCGCTTCTTCCAAGAATGGCATAAGGAATGTATAAGAATTATTTATGTTTTACAGACTAGTTCAGAAACACAACAACAAACACATCTGATCATTGGGTCTAATTAGAGCAACAGACGGTTTGTTGAGTGATTTTGAAATGGATTCTAGAAGTTATATATCTAATATCGACGCATGTTCAGAGACTAACGGGCTGCATTCCATTTCTGTGCCTGTGAATGCTTCAACAGCAGAAACAACCTGTCCTAAATGCCTGAGGTCTTATCAGATTGTGTCCTCGTCTGGTGTGTTCTCTGTTTGAGTCCAGCTGAGTTTTGCATCATCATCATCACCATCATCACCATCATCACCATCATCACCATCATCATCATCATCATCATCACCATCATCACCATCATCACCATCATCACCATCATCATCATCATCATCATCATCATCATCATCATCATCATCATCATCATCACCATCATCATCATCATCATCATCATCATCATCATCATCATCACCATCATCATCATCATCACCATCATCATCATCATCATCATCACCATCATCACCATCATCATCATCATCATCATCACCATCATCACCATCATCATCATCATCACCATCATCATCACCATCATCACCATCATCACCATCATCACCATCATCATCACCATCATCACCATCATCACCATCATCATCATCATCACCATCATCACCATCATCATCATCATATGTGATTCCTGTGTGCTTTGGGTCTGTTTGCTGCAGAACTCCTGAACAGGATCCAAACCAGAACCAGGCCTTAGACTCTAGTCAGCAGGTTGTGTAAGCGATGTGTGTGATGGATCCTTCATCCTGGCTCTCACCTCCTGACACGAGGAGAGCAGAGTGTGACCTTTCACCTCCTCAGTCTGCTGGGAGCAGATGGAGGATTTGACGCTTCTCTGAGGTGGAAAACATGTAACGTAAGAGGAGAAGGTAAAGGCAACCGGGTTTTTAGAAACATCTGAATATTATTTTAATATAAATTAGAAAAACAGCATCCAGTATTAAATGTTTTTAGGTATTTTAATGACATTATAAATATGATGCTGCAGTAAAGTTGATTTGGGTTTATATCCCATGTTCAAAAACACACACATTATTAGTTTGACGCCTGAAATGTTTTGGAGGTCTGAGATTTCTGTATCATGAACAAATCTGTAATTAAACCTAATCACCATGGTAACAGAGGCTAAACTAATAACCTGCTCTGGAGCAGATGAAATCATCTGACTGAACCTCTTTCTGCTCATTGATTTGTTTCCTGATGAAATCTCCAACACATCAGACAGAAGCGGGTTATTAAATGTTAACTCTGAATGTGACTCATTAGGATTTATAATTGACTCTAAATTTCAACGAAAGGAAAATTAAAATTTCACTCATATCCTAACGTTATAGTCACAAACTTTATATTCTCTACTTTTAGAAGTAGTAAAGTTGAAGTAGAAAAACTTTTAAAAACAGTTCCTAGAGGAAATGAGGCTCACCTGCTATGTTTTATGACAGAGTTTTTAACAGAGAAATAATGACATTACAGCTGCTTTGGTCAAAATTTTATAAAAACCTTCAAAGACCTGACATGGCCTTAAATGACCTGAAATGACCTGACATGTCTTTGTGCTGTGACTGAGTCCAGTGGCGGGCCGTGACTTTCACCTCTGGGCCTTCAGTGATTTCCTCCTCAGTTCAACCTAAATGAATAGGCCTCATAATACCATCAACCTGACGCCACGGCTCCAGAATCCATACAAAATCACACATGCACATGACATCACCCCTATTATAGGCTGTTCAATGCACAATTTTGGGCATCTCAGAACAGAACTGAACTGGTCTGGGTCTGTTGCGCTGTGGTATCACACACAGCCTGACCACTAGTGGTGCTGCTG
The DNA here is from genome assembly GCA_006937965.1 of Callopanchax toddi. Classification (NCBI taxonomy): domain Eukaryota; kingdom Metazoa; phylum Chordata; class Actinopteri; order Cyprinodontiformes; family Nothobranchiidae; genus Callopanchax; species Callopanchax toddi. Next base: position 968,686 of record SSNR01000092.1, read on the forward strand.
TACAGCTCATATGTTTCAGCTCAGTGACACGCTACAGGTGATTGATGGAAAAAAAACAGATAAAAACACAAATAAAATGCTTGAACTCACCAACACGAATCTCCTCCACATCATAGCTCCAAACATTAAATCCATCAGCACTGGCATTTCCAGCTTTATAATCCCAGCGTCTCTCTGAAGTGGCTATCCACGGAAAAGTTTATAATTCCTTTTCTGAAATTGACAGAGAAACAGTTTTTCCCATTTGGGACAGGATCCTTTCTCCTCTTTCAGCCATCATGGGTTAAAAAAATACACGATAGCTGTCGGTAGCTAACGAATCTCTGAGTTTTATTCAGATATCGCTGCCTTTGTACCAAAACAAGGCCGTATCCAATCACAGGACACACTCCTGTCATCTTCTGCGTGAGCCCAGCTAGGTGGCCTGGGCCACTCAGACTCGAGAGCTGATTGGCTATCGCAACTGATCGTCTCTGCAGGCTGAAAGCAGACCACGGCCTGCTCTGTTGATTCTGAAGGTCCTGAGAGAAGCACTTGGGCGTAGAGCCCCTAGTGGTAGACTTCAATCTGCCTGACAACACAAGCAAGCTGAAATCTGATTGGACAACACCCTACCTTGGCATTTTAACTCTGGAAGTGGTGCAACCAAGTGTATATAATATGATATAAAGACAACAGACCAGGGAGAACTTTTTTATTTAATAATATTAACCAAAAGAAAATACATTTACTTTTCTGAGTAAGTTCATGCCAGCAGAGAAGGCCTTGAAGGCCCCGACGGCCCGCCACTGACTGACTCAGCTACTATCACTCCAACTGTTCCTCAGTGGCTTACAAACAGACTGAGTTGAAGTCATTTTTGTATTTGTGAGGTTGAATAGTTGTGGCGGCCATCTTGAATCAGATTAATTAATTGTAGATGTTCATCTAATGAAGACTTTCTGAGAGTTTCAATAAAATCTGTTCAGTGGTTTGTCATCAGAACCATAACTTTATTTGATGAAGTGAAGAAATCTTATATTTGATATATGTCGGTTTATCTGTTTATCCGCTGTGTTGTCTACTAACTAGAACACGTGCTGCTGCCTTTCTTGGAAAGAGAATTTGATCTCAGTGGGCTTTTATACCTGGTTAAATAAAAAACCTTTAAAAAAAAAGGTCACACATGTTAAACAGCTGATATTAGATTAATCAAGGATTAGAATTTGTAACAAAAAAAAACAGTAAAAAAAATAAATGTTGTATTTGATTTAGTTAATTAGGTGATTTGCTCATCTGGCAGTGACCAAAGGCAGGTTTTCTATGTTTCTACTAGCTGCTGTTCTATAGATGAAGTGTTGGGTGGTCTGGTTATTTATATGAAAGAGTCATATGTGTGAAACACCTCGTTTTATACAAACACACTCAGACTAAAGCAGAAAGCTCAGAACTGCGGTGGTAACTCTCGTTATCTCTGAGAGGACTGGTAGTTTTTGTCGAGCAGCGAACACAAAGAGAGTCCAGCTGTGTTGAAATGGTTGGTATTAAACCCTCAGAGACCTTTAGCCTTGAAAACAAAACATTTCTCTGTTCTTGCTCCATAAAGGATTCCATTGCCTCTTTGTTGTGTATTCTGATGGACTTCAGGGCTGTCAAAACGTCTCATCATGGGCTTTTTTAGTTGATGCAACTCTAACCAATTACATGTGTTTGTGACAGGCTGCACAACACTGCTTCATCCACTGAGTTTAGTAGGCTTTTTATGTCTGAATGATTCACAGGTTCAAAACATCACCCAAACAGCTCAGGTACAAGGACTGAAACATGTCAGTACTTTTATCAACTCAACTTTACTAGGACATAATTCAACTGCTAAACTAAAAACATTATTAATCCTTTAAATTAATAGTGTTATTTTGATAAATAATTATGATAATATAACCAGCGGTCCTCACTGTGAGTCTGTCTACAGTGGATGGGGTGGCGATTGGTGGTGGTGCGATGTGTGTTACAACAACCCTCTGCGGCTGTATGAATGCTCCTTCACAGCGCCTTGCAGCAGGATGTGAAGCTCCTCAGTGTGTGATCGCTGGCTGGTGCAGCAGTGCACTCCTGATTATAACCCTTATTGTCCCAAAGGAATGAAAATGCTACGTCAAACAATTTCAATGGAATGTAAAAATGTTGGTCTGGACATTAAAGAGTTAGAAAATTATCAAAGAGTCTGATAGCTTGAAGCATAAATGTAAACCAATGAGGGGATTTAACCCTTTAGAGGTTCTCACTTAAATACAGGGATTTAAGGCTTTGAGGGGATTTATTTCTTAATTTTAAAATTTTATACTTTTTAGAAATGTTTACATTTTGAATATTTTTTTCTATTTTTTTAACTTTTTAAATGTTTTTATTATATTTCATTTTTATTCTTTTTAACATTTATACTTTTAGCTTTTAAATTTCTTTTAGTTTTCTTTAATTGACAAATGTTTACCTTTTTATTTATTTTATTTAGTTGATTTTTAAAAAGATATTTGTACTTTCTAATGTTTTTATTTTTAGGGGTTTCTTTTATTTGTATTTGAACTTATTAATTTACTTTATTGTTTATTTTTTAAACCCATATGTACTTTTAAATTGAATTTATTTTAGTTTTCTTTTGAGTTGTTAATTTTTTTAGTTAATATTTACATTTGTACTTATTTACTTTTACATTTATACATTTTTTATTTACATTTTTTATTTTACCTATTTTATTTTGTAAACATTTGCATTTTTAGCTTTTAAATTTGTGTTCTTTCTTTTTTTGTTTTTCTATTTTAATTTTAAAATTGTTTTTCAACTATTTTTCACTTTTAAAATGAATACCTTTTTATCTTTACTTTTTAAACATTTTGTAAAAGTTTCAGTTTTAGGCACAAAATCAAAATTTGAAGCAAGTGATCAAATGTGGTCACTCAGCCTATAAAGAGTTAAACTTGTAGTTTGAATCATTTTCTTCTACTGTTTTCTTTTTTAAAATAAGTTTTGATGAATCTTAGTTTTCAGAGTGTTTCTTAGTTTTATGAATTTGCAGCATTACTTCGATATATCCTGGATGCTGAGGGAGGAGCGATGTGGCGTTTGAGTCGTTCAGGCTGCAGCAGCAGCAGAACCAAACGTTGCATTCAGGTTCCCAAAGGAGCTCCGTACGTCTGATCTCTGTTGTCAGGATGATGAAACCTCAAAGTAACAGGAACCCACAGATGTGTTTGTCTATGACACAATAAACAGCACATAGAAGGGTCCAGAGGCTGAGCCTGTTTAACGTGTGAAAACGTTTCATTAACATGTCTTTGGCTTTAGTTTTCAAACAGACCAGATTTGATCACTCAGCTCAGACCTGATAGCTGATGTTGTTCCAGCAGGATGGGATGATATCTTTTGTAGAAATATTCAGCTGACTGTGGAGGACTTGGTTGTTCTTCAGGTTGGTTTTTAAGGGTTTCTCACTGCAGCAGTGTGTGAATTCACACAGACATAAAACAGAAGCATGTCTCAGGCATGCTGACAGGTCTTTTGTCTCCTGACATAAACTCTTCTGATGATGCCACAAATACCTGCTACTCATTAAACGGACCTCTGTCCTGGTTTCCCCTCCTGTAGGTCAGAGACTGTTTTATTTGGGACGTTTCTCGACATTTTTGTTGGTGGAAATCCTTTGTTCTTTATTGACTTACATTTTAATCTGTTATAAATCTGACTTCTGACCCTGATTCATGGAGCTCCATGACATCTGTTTATTCTAAACCATTACTTCATTTCACTTTTCATGATTTTATCACATATTTCGCCTAAACCATACTTTATTATATAGTGGATTAATAAAATTTCAAAAAATTCAAGTAAAAAAGCAGAAAATTTTGTGAATATCTGTTAATTTTCACCAATTTTAAAGTAAAACAGTGTTTCTGTTTAACAGAACATTCATCATTTATTAGAAATGGGTCTATAAATCATTATAATAAAAACATTTCAGTGTTTTTTAAATAAATAACCTGATAAATGTTTGAGGTGAGAGTAAAGGGGTCATGTCAGTTCTCCTGGTTTATCTGTGTTTAGCTCTTTTATTTTGTGCTCTATGATCTTGGACCAAAAGTATGTATGTTGGGTTAGCTGGTGACTGTAATGGTCCCTAGGTGTGAGTGAGTGTGTGAATAGTTGTAACATCCTGAGCTGCAATTCTTTCATCAGAAACACGTTGGGAGTCAATGTGATATAATCTGACTAGCTGCTGCTGCTTTCAGTCTGGAGCAGGTCTCTGCTGGCTGAGCTCATCCTGCAGACAGTTGAACGTTATTCTCCTCCCGCCTCGGACCGTGGACTCGTTCACAGACGTCCATGTGACTCATTAGGATTTGTATTTTAATTCCTCTGGTCTAATGAGTGTCTGTGGTTGAACTACAGGGAGACTTTCAGCATCGCTAAGAGTTTTTTCCAAACAGCTGGTCGCGACCTGGAATTGTTTTAGTTGCACCTCTGAGAAATGACATCACGGTCTAGAGCCCTGCTCCTGTATCTTCATTTGTGCTACACACGGAGAGAGGGAGAGTGAGGCAAAGAGAGCGACTGAGCCCAGCATGACAAGAGAATAGAGAGAGCGAGAAAGAGATTTGACGGAACGTGTCGAAATCCATCGCCATGACGGAGAACGTTAATCCATACAAGTGTGCAAATAGAGTTCATATATATTTCTTATGTTTTACATTGTTTTAACATATTTTTTAAAAACTTCATTCTGAAGGTGTGGCGGTTTTTATTTAGCCGTGGCGGTGTGCCACGATCAATTACATGTAGAGGAAAGCCTGACGCAGTTCCTTCTTTTATACAATTAAAGTTTTTGGCATCAAATATAAAATTCATATTAAATTAAAAATTTATTTTTTATATTTGATTATATAATATATATTTATACAACATAATAATTATAAATTGATCATATTTAATACCTACAATATTGTTCTAGATTATAATTCTATCCTGTTGGATTTGATGATGATGATGATGATGATGATGAAGAAGAAGATGATGATGATGATGATGATGATGATGATGATGAAGAAGAAGATGATGATGATGATGATGATGATGATGATGATGATGATGATGATGATGATGATGATGATGATGATGATGATGATGATGATGGTGATGATGATGATGATGATGATGATGAAGAAGATGATGATGATGATGATGGTGATGATGATGATGATGATGAAGAAGAAGAAGATGATGATGATGATGATGATGATGATGATGATGATGAAGAAGAAGATGATGATGGTGATGATGATGATGATGGTGATGATGATGATGATGATGATGGTGATGATGATGATGATGATGATGTTCTCCTCTGTGGTTTTCAGTCAGAAGTTTATCAGGAGCTTCCAGCTGCTCCTACATAACTGGCCTAAGTTTGACTGAAGTGACGATGCCTTGCTTCATTATTTTTCTAGCTAACGTCTCATTCTTCAGCTTCAACGTCTTTTATAAACTCACGTCTCTGTTTCTGATGTTTTCATGTTGAGGAGTTAGCTGAAGGTGAGGCTAGCGCTAGCTCAGCTTCTATCAGTTTTTAGAAGACTTTTAAAAAAATTTTGAGTCATCAAATTACCTTTTCAAATTTTTCTATTCAAACATGCACCAACAAAACGTACTGAGGAGTTGCTTTCCCAAGTCATAGATGATGTTTGGATGTTGTCCTGCTATAAACTTGATGTATAACTCGCCTACAGCAGACAAACTTTTCTATAAGGGTTATAAATCTGTAGGTCACAAAATGCATCTTTCCAGAAAATCAGATAAAGACCTGATGTGGTTGACCTCTGTTGACCTTGACCAGTGTGTTTGCAGGTTGCACAGCACCTCTGTGTAAAGTACCTGGATGGATAGGAAACTATGATCTGATAGCTCTTGAGACAAACTTAGAGAAAGGCTTTGAAATACCTTCATAATGAAATACTACCTGACAGGTGAGACTTACTAAACAAAGCGTGTTTCAAGACTGAAGATATACTCTCATCATAGTGTTTATGTAGTACACAACTCTGTGCACGTGGTGTGAGTGTACAGCAAGCATTTCATCATTTTGTGCACAAACGTGTTTCTGCTCAACACCCTTAACTGACACGCTAACCCTCACTATATTATATATATATATATATATATATATATATATATATATATATATATATATATATATATATATATATATATATATATATGTATATATATATATGTATATATATATATATACAAAACAGGAAATCTGATGTTTTTGTTTGGGAGCTCCTTCTCAATTATAAAAGCTCCAGTTATTGTTTTCTGTCTGTTTTCGTCATGTTTGATATTTTACATCTATGTTTTTCTGAGCTCAGTAGTCAACATAAATCCAGGTTTGTAACGTTAAACATTCGAGCTCCTGCTGCTGTTGACGTGGACGTACAGACGGCAGCAGATTTCAAACAGTCTGACTGACTTCTGCTCTCATCCTCCTCCTCCTCCTCAGCTCCAGATGAAGCTGCAGGAGGCAGCAAGCCGGATAACGAAGGAACGAACCGTTTGCTTTGTCTCCACAGGAGGCCAACGATGGAGGCAGATGTCAGTCGATGACTTGTGTTATTTGACAAACAGGATAAACATGGAGGCTCCAACGAAAAAGAGGAAAATCAGAAAGCAATTTGAAGGTTTTACAGAGAGAGGAGGGTTTTGGATCTTTAGTTAGGAAGTTTAGACCACAACAAGCTGCAGACATACAAAGTGTCTGTGCAGGTTTAGAACTTCTACAGGTGAAGTTTTACTTTTCTCTTAGGATTTATTTGACATGAATATAAACCTGAATTCCATAAAAAAATAATTTTCTCAGGATTTTTAAACAGATATAAAAAACAAACCAAATTGAAACACAACAGGTGGGTATCTCCTTTATTAATCAGACTGAAGCTTTTACATTTTGAATGATTTTTTTGATGCCTCAAAGCACTAAAGAGCACCTGATAACAGAAAAACACAAAATACTCAGGAGGAACAAATCCATTTGTGCCTTTATTAACCAGGTGAAAGCCTGGTGGTGTGATGGTTTCCAGCAGGAGATTCTGACTTCAGATCTGACTGAGTTGAGTTCTTATTTTTCCTCCATGCCTGTCTGAGAAGCCAACATTTTCTCCACAGTTCAAAATGTGCATTTATTGTTCAGTGAATGTTATTTAGAGAAAAGTCTGGAGATGCAGCGATGGCTGATTCTGATTTCTACAGCTCTGACCTGCAGCTTATGATTTTGGCTGATTCTCATTTCTCTTTAAGAAAAACAAGAACAGACAATAAATCTATTTCTTTTGACTTCAGTTGAACTAAAACACTGATTGTGTGTTAACAACAAAACACTGACAATAAAACTTAATTTACAGAACTTTCTCAGTCACTGGAAATCCACTAATGTTCTCCTCCAGGTTGGTTTTCATTTTTATACACTTTAAAAGATAAAGCCTGCGCCCTCAGCTGATGCAGTCGTGTAATGACCCCAAAAAACGAGACCCCGATTATAAGACGACCCCGCATTTTTACATTATTTTCTTTCTTTTTTTCACATTATTTTCAACGAACAAAACCTCGTCTTATGGACGGTACTTCAACTCTTTGGTGTGACATTTTTACCCTAGAGAATTTTGAGTAGATTGGTGACCATTATATTGATAAAGTTGGTTTTTACTCTAGATAATGTTCTCCAGTTTATTCAAAATTACTGAGTGTAAAATGTTACACCAAAAAATGTAAGTTAATGTGTAACATAAGAGATATTAGCTGAAAGCTAACACGAGAGGAAGGTTACGTTTGTTAAGCAGTTGTTTCTGTCAGATGGAAACAAATAGAGCCCTCCCCCAGAATAAAAAATGAAAAATAAATCTTCATTGTTTGTCAGTCATTAACTTCCTAAACCCCATCAGTCAACCTCTACTCTTTAGCTTTTATTCTAAGGAATATTCTCAGGACTTTCTCAGCGTTCAGCCTCAGGTTGTATAAAACCTTCTGTGATCCATCAGATGTTAAACATTTAAAGTTCATCTTCAGGTTATTGAAGGCATAAAGCAGTAATTTATTGAACTAATGCTGATGGATGAGCCACATTTAGTGTTCTTGCTGTTTTTGAATGGAGCTGCTGCAGGAAGTGAGGAACAAACGGCTTTACAGCTAGAAGATAACAACGATGGGTTAATGAATGTCACACGGGGTTAAAACGGTGTGTGTGATAAACTCCCTGCAGAACTCACATCTGACACTTAATTACTGACGTTTCTGTTTGAGTCTGGCTTTTAAATTCACTTTTGATGTGAAATTCTTCAGATTTGGGAAATATATTTAGCTTGTTAATAAATCCTTATTATAGAGCTGTTATTGTTGCTGCAGTAGATCAGATCGGTGACGAAGGAGACAAAGAGACAGAACACACAGTTTTGTGTGTGTCTGAGTGTGTGTGATGGATGCAGTGTAGACTTCTGGGTAATAACAGCGATGATGGATTCTCACTGAGCCCGGAGAGCTGCAGCTCGATCGGAGAAGATAAAGATGTGTTTTTGCTCTGCAGCAGCAGCTGCTTCGCTCCGAGTTCAGCAAGAACCCATAAAGATATCAAACACGACCTCCACCCGCCCCGCCTCATCGCCGCTCAGTAACTCATCAGAACCACTACAGCTGTCTGCAGTCTGACTCAATCAACACCTATTCATCTAATTAAGACCGTAAAAGTCTCATTTTAGGGTTTTCTTCACGTTTTTATTGAAATTAATTATGTTTTATAATTTTCACAAAAAGATGTTAACTTTTAAAGTGGATGAAATAAATTAAAAACAATTTAAACATCACAGCTGATATTTTCTCCCACTAAACTGCTGTAGCCTTCATGCAGGATTAGGTAGACTTTTCAGCCTTATTAAGGTGTTTCTGTATAAACGTGAGTCATCACTACATGAGCTGTTGTAAAGAGCTTCCTGAATGACCTCAGTGTGGAGTCATTACGTTTACATTAGACAGGACAGGTGAGCTAGAGCCTAATATTGTTTATGGACGGTAAAAACTGCAGGGGACAAAAATTGTCTTTTGAAAAAGTGGGGGGACATGTCCTCCTTGCCCCCCCAAAATTACATCTGTGGCTATATCATTGTAAATATTATCACAAATTATCTTGATATATATAGATGCCATTTTGAGACTATATCACCCACCATGGCAGAAGTTTGTAAAACATTTAATAAATAAAATTCACATAAACATTATGAAATTTTCAGCTGAATTCATTGTATTTGTGTTACTTCTGTCTGTGTTTTCTGATAGTTTTACAAAAAGAAGCATCGCCACACGTTTGATTAATTTTAGTAGAAATGTTTTTGCATAATTTAAGCTGTTTATCTAAAAAAAAAAAGTATAACAGCAGCTGATTTTAACGAAACATAAAGGAACTCCATGATTTATGTGCTGCAGGACAAAATGTTAATCAGTCAGTTATTTCAGAATAAATCTGCAATCAGCTAAAGTCATTGAACCCACTACTTCAGGAAGCAGTGGTGGATGTAAACTTTAGTTAACGTGCGTTAATAAAACGTGATAACAGTTTGGTTCAGATTGAGGATAATAGAGAAACAACAGAAGGTGTCCAGAGAGTGGTGTTTCCCAGCAGAGTTTCCTGGGCCGGCCCCCAGTCCACTTATCTGAGCCCAGCTGGAGGAGCTGCAGGCCTCTGCAGGGCGGTAGATGTATGAGGTGTTTCAGGCCCGTCCTCCGGGGACCAGCTCAGCGGCCTCTCTTTGTCTCCGCTGCCCTGTTTTTAGCTCCACGGCGTCTGGAGATGCTGCTGTGATTTATTCAGCCTTTACTGCTGCTGCCGAGGCGAGAGGCGGCTCTGACAGCAGGATGAATGAACGGCTGTCACACCTGCTTGCTCTCTCACACATAAAGGTTTATTTTAGGCTGCAGGCAGAACAAACAGCGCTACCTGTTTTTATTTACAGTACGGAGACGGAGCGGTCTGACAGCTGAGCGCTGCTTTACATTCATTTAAACCTGAACCTGGCTGAAGTCAGAGCTGCGTCTGACTCGCAAGAGAAACCGGCTGCATATTTTAAAGTTCCAACAGATTTGATCCTGAATAAAACGTAGAGCTGCTTAGTTACAGAAAACAAAAGGTTTCAGCATTTGAAAGAAGTGTCATATGCATGTCCAATAATTCACCAAAACATGTTTGCTTTTGTGGCATAGTCACATCCTGTGTTTCCTATTATTATTTTCAGTTGAAAGAGATAGGGATTGAATTAAGAAAGTACTACATTTTTAAGAATTATTAATAAAAAGTATGTTTTCCTTCTTCTTGAGGCTGAAATTCAACTATTAAAAGGAGTTCAAGTTCAGCAGTAACACAAAAATATTTTAACTTGACTCAATCATTTATAATTAAAAAAACAGAAAAGATGTAAAGAATATTATTAAATTTTTAGAAGTTTTGAGAGAAGTGTGTGTAAAGATAATAGAGGTTTAAAGGAGGAAGATGTTGGTCATTCTGAAGTGTGTTTCTGTGTAGAAATCATAAATTATTAATATTGTTCCTGTTGTGAATAACCTTCCTGAGCAGCCTCTGTTTGGAGAAATAGAGTTTATGTCCTACAGGACTGATAAGCTAACAGCTAGTCTGAGTGCAGCCCTGACCAAAGTGTCAACAGCTGATACCAGCTGATAAGAGAACGCTCTAATGAAAAGTTAAGTGGATTTTAGTTCTAATATTTGTACAGAAGGAAACTACAGCGTCATCTGGAAATACAACGTGGATTGTTTGGCACCAACTGGTGAATAAATACACAAACTTAACATGTTTATCACATGGATCACATGTTTAAAGACGTGGTGCCTTTTATGTTAAAATGTTTAAAGCAATTTATATAACATGTAAAAACGGCTATAATACATGTGGAACATGTAGAAATAGTTCCCACAGCAATGTGCAAAAACACACATGGTACACGTGAGACGCATTATGCACATGTTGCATACAAGTAAAAACACATGTGGTGCACATGTGAAATACGTGTTACGTGTTATACATATGAAACACATTTGGCTCATCATGGGTTTCAAATGTGATCCCATAGGTTTTACATGTAACCACATGGCTTTAACATGTTATCACATAGGAATGTCCATGGGTTAACATGTCAAATATTTCAAATTCACACAGGAAACATGTGCTAAACACAGGTTACTTAATCACATGTTATTTTAACACGTTTACACATATTCTAACATATCATTTACATGTCGTCATATGTGATTTTGCCTATGTGAAATTCGTGTGTTTTATCTGGGCTGCATGGTGGTGCAGCTGGTAGCTCTGCTGTCTCAAGGTTGAAATCTCACTGCAGCCTCTCTGCGTGGAGTTAGCATGTTCTCTCCATGCATGCGTGGGTTTCCTCCAGAGCTCTGGTTTCCTCCCACAGATCATAACATGCCTGATTGGTGTATGGTGTATGTAAGTCACTTTGAAGGAAAGTGTCAGCAAAATAAATCAACATTAAGAAACTTTAAAGTTTTCTCTGAGGGTAAGGCTGAAGTTGATGTGAACCAGAAGTGATAAATAAGCCCCCAATGTTTTAATCAGCAGTAAAAATTATTCCAGCATCATTTTACAGAATAAAAACGTTATTTTGTGTTTCTTGATGATCGTTTGATGTCTCTTGTTTGACTTAGTTTAAAGGTGAATGATGGATCTGGACCATGTTGAGATCAGTGGCTCTCTGTAGAGGAAATGTGATTGATCTGATCCTCCCTGTTAGACTGAACTCATGAATCCAGGCCTTTAATTCAACACTGATACAGCTGAAGTCACGGAGAAGATGTGTGTGTTAAATATTTCAGTCAGAAGTCACATTCGTTCAGTTTTCACCTCACAGCTGAATGAACACACACTCCTCTCCTCGTCTCTTGTCTTAATTAATTCCCTCTGATTTCTCTCGCTGCCTCTAACTCTCACCGTCACCAGATTCTTCCAGCTCCCATCATCAGGTTTATTCCAGTCGCCTCGCAGCAAGGATTCAGATAAATGGATTAACTTATCGTCTACCAGTTTAGAACTCCTAAACTCAGCTTGACGGCCCCCCTGAAAATTCTAAAGATGGATGCCAGAGAGGCTCCATTCAGGACCTGTTAAATTCATTTCCCCAGTCCGTTACTCTGGGGGGGTTGATGGCTGAAGCAGAAGAGTTGAGGGTGGAAACCGAAGCTCAGACATGTTTGAAGGAGACTGTTAGTCTGATGCTGCAGCTGTTATTAAAGCTTCTGTTCTCAACGAGGGGTTTGTTGATCACTGTGAAGAAGAGGAGCCGTCATCATGTGACTTAGACACGTCGTCTCAATCCGAATCAAACTGGACTTCTTTGATTCTTGAAGATGTTTGGATGTTCATCTGAGGAGGTTTATGGAACTGGAAAGCTCAGTGTTTGTCTCATTTTCTTCTGTTTACTTGATTTCCTTCTTTTTATTGTTTTATTTATGAGTTGACTTATGAACTTTATCAGAAATGTGTTTCCATCCAGCTTCTTGTGTACTTCTTCCTCAATCGTCTAGCAGGTTTGGGTCTTTTGCTTTGTGTTTCTTGAGCCATAGTTTAGTTTTGATCAGAACAACACACATCTAGAGTCAGGACTCATTTTTTTAAATATTTTTTTAGTAGCGGGCTGTTATCGGCCAGACTCTTATCGCATGACCAAAAAATAAAAATGTCACCGTTAATCTATTCTTAAAGTTGGGTTGCTGGGTCTATACCAGGCATCACCAAATGGCTTACCATGAACTCTGTTTACTAATCAGCGGACTTCCAAAGTCAGTTTGATGCATTGGATTTTATTTGGGGGTATCAAAGTAAAGGCGTCAAATACATGAGCACACTGCACTTTATTTGTAAAACACCTTGAACACCAAGCACCATTTCCCTTATACTTTACAATTATGCCTTACTTTGTGTTGATCTATCACATAAAATCCTAATGAAGTCTATTTAAGGTTGTGGTCATAACATGATTATCTGGGAACATTCACAGGGTTTGATCACAATCTTCTATAACTCATTTCAAATTGGAATTCAGGCTGTTTTGTCAAAAATACAATTTGTTTCTACTATCCATCCATCCATCCATCCATCCATTTTCCCCTACTTATCTGAGATTGGGTCGCGGGGCCAACAGCCTAAGAAGTCCAGGCTTCTCTCCCCAGCCACTTCAGCCAGCTCCTCCAGGGGGTCCTAAGGTGCTCCCAGGTCAGCCAGAAACATAGTCCCTCCAGCATGTCCTGGGTCTTCCTACCATAGATGAGGGTAGGAACTTAAATTGACCAGTAAATCGAGAGCTTCACCTTTCAACTTGAGTCGACCGTCAGTTTGACACATTAAACCGTATTTATCACCAATAAGCGCTTTGGGTGCCCTGAAAAGCGCTATATAAATCTAATCCATTATTATTATTATAATAATGTGATTAACAAGTAGCTGGTTAGCTGGTAACGTAATACACCGTAGATACCGGACCACTTTTTATAAACCTGCAGCAGGTTGACTGAGGTGTTAGACTAACTGAGATGAATTTCTCAGGTCCATGTTTCAGAGCATGGATGGATTTTTTTTTTTTTTTTTTTGCTGTCATAGAAAAATGACATTCACATACTGTTCTTCTGCTGGACCAATATTTGTTCTATCCTCGATTTGTTCAGTTTTAAAACACACGCCACACAACAGGCAGGCACACAACTGAAAAAACAGCAAAAATCCAGGAAATCTTTAGAAGGAATGTTTGAAACCTGGACTACAATCAGGTCAAAGGAAAATCTGAAGACATTTGTTTTTTGTACACTTTATAACACTTTGATACTTTGTCATGAAAATGTTTTATATCATGTTTAATAATTACTGGTGGTGGGACAAGCACATTTTCTGCCATTAAACAGATTTGATGTCGTTTCTCTTTAAAATAAGCTGAAACATCCTGGAATCATGACTTTAAAAAACCCTTCAAAGCCAAATAATCCTAGTTTTCTTTTCTTTAATAAGAGTAAGATATCAGTATGCTGAGTTTCACTGATCAGTGACCATAAAGCCCTGAGGTGGTCTAGTTTGAGTCTCATGGAGCAGCATCAGAGACCATCACTCACCCTGTTCCCAGCAGATGTCAGTGTTACATAAGCTGTCTCTGATTTAACACGTTCACACTAACAGCATGTGTTCAAACAGCAAACTGTTTTCTAGTTCAAATAATGCCACAATGCCTGGAGGCTTCAGCGATCCGGGTTGATTTCTCAGGAAACATTTTCTGCAGCGGGCCGAGTTTGGCTTAAATAAAATACCATCCAAATTCCCCTCCATGATAAAGTCAGTGAGACAAACTGAGGAGCAGCCAGTCAGAGAATAACTCTTTAACCTTGTTTATGTGGTGTTTCATATCTTTAAATGAGATTTATTTCAAAGATAAGTGTTACTCTAAACTGTGGCCTGTTAGAGGAGCGAATGCTGCTTTCTGCTTTTCCACTCTGCTGAGTCTCACACTTCAGTCTGTATCCTCATGCAAAGGTGAACATTTGATTGTGAGCATGACTATTTTTTATGATTAAAAAGGTTCTGAGAGGAAAAAGACCAACAGGAATGAGTCTGATGGAGATTAAAGGAGTTAACCCCCCCGAGCTGTAAAACATTATTTCCTGGCTGCATCATGTAAACAGCTGACGGATCCTCAGCATCTCATCTGTTTGCAGAACACAACAGTGTAGATAACACACCGACTGTCACAGAGCTGTTTACCCCCGAGGCCTCCAGACGCACACACACACACACACAAACCAACACACTGATGCTTTCCTGTGTTTTACTTGACACTTTTATCTCTATAAATACAATATTTGAGTCTACATAACAATTCTGGCCTTCGTTTGTTCTCAGACAGCTGTTGGTGTCATGATTCTACGAGTGGTCAGAAGATTTATTACTAGAATCCAGGTGTTTCAAACCATCTACAGGATACAGGTGTGCTGATGTTCAGAGGTCACTGAAGTCCAACTAAACCAGCAATCTGGAACCATACAGCTGACTGACTTCATAGCAGATCTGTCACTGAGCAGGAGAGACGTGAGGTCATCATATCACAGAACGTTGAATATGATGGTAGTTAGTCTGCGTCATTGTACTGTAAAAATGCACATCCTTGCATAAATAATGATCAATATGCATGACAAACAATGCTAAAGATTATAATGCACTAACACAAAATTGTGCTTCAAACAAATTCATGTAGTATCCTATGAGTGTAAATGTAAATCCCAAAGTTGACTGTTAAAAGTTAAACAAACTGAATTAACCCCTAGGGATGCACGTCTTCCAAATTTTGTTTAACTGGTTATTGAAGCTCTTAACAGTTAATAACCGGTTAACTGTAAACTCACACCACCGCCTGTAACCCCTTCCTGCCACCACTACCACACACTCACACAGGGTAAGTGAGCTGAATGGTGCCCTAGGCGAAAAATGATTTTGGCGCCCCCTACTGCCCAGAACAGAAACAACGTAACTTTTGCTAATTCTAAGTAGTAAGCAATGTACTAAAGTTGGATAAACTTGAACTAATGACATTCATTCATATAATAAGTAGGAGGCACAACAGCATGATAGCCCTTTAGTCTTAGCTAACTTGCTAAATGATGGTCCAGGAAAAATGTTCACAATTTCATGTATATTAATTAAATACCTCTACTTTGGGCCTGTTTTTCCTCCTCATCATGCATTATCAGCAGTGTTGGGCAAGTTACTTCAAAACTGTAATGCATTATTTATTACTTGTTACTGTCATTTTTAAGTAATCCCTTACATTACAATATTACTGTTTTTTAAATGTAAGGCATTACACTACTTTTGCATTACTTTTAGTTACTCTCACCAAAATAACTGTAAATATGGATTTGACCATGTAATGAGCTCATTACACATCCAGTGGAAGGTGATGTGATGGATACATGGAGATATCCAACTACCTGGATATTAACCCATCCATCCATCTATCCATCCATCCATCCATCCATCCATCCATCCATCCATCCATCCATCCATCCATCCATCCATCCATCATTATCCATCTATCATCCCTACCTATCCATATATTATTCCATCATATCTATATACAGTATATTTAAATCTATAAACATATCTCTCTGCACAAGCTCCTTATTCATTAGTTTGACTGACTCCTACCTCCACCTGTCTGCTTCTTCTCCCCCTGTGTGCTCCTCCCTCCTGCAGCAGACGCTGCATGACGCGCGTTTCCTCTGCTCAGTGGGCGAGAGAGTGAACTCTCCAACTTCTGACGTGAATAACAGAGTGACTCTTTATCATGAAACTTCTTCTCAGTTTGCTCGCTTCAGTTTACGGAGCGCTGCATGCGCTCATATGTCTTAACGGGCCTTGGATACCGTGAGCGCGCACGACTCGGGCCGCGTTTTCCCTCTGGACCGAGTTCAGAACCGAACCACGCATGAGTTTCGAACCGGACAGAACCGGACTTGTTTCACTGGCTGCAGATTTACTCCTCTCTGCTCTGTCTGACCACATTTTTCACTGAGTGACGTTTCTCCTCTGAAGAACCCACCGCCTCAATCCGGGTTAAACGTGCACTGTAACGCGCACTGACGTTAAAATATTACAGCTTTTTTTCTGTAATGCCTTACATTACTGCGTTACCGAAAAAAGCAATGCATTACAGTAATTAATAACCTTTGGAAGTCGTTACTCCCAACACTGATTATCAATAAACAACCGGACGGAGGGGTGCGCACAGCGCGCCTCTCCCCCATCTTACCTGATCACAGCGGCAGCAGCAGGTAGCCATGGGGCGCCATGTTGACTGTTCATGCAGCAAAAGTTGTGCTTTTTTATTTAGTTTATGTATTTATTTATTACTTACTTTGCTCTTTACATGAGATGAATGGTGTGTCCAGCAGTTTGTCCAAAAAAAAAAAATAAATAAATTTTTTTAAGGGACAATTTGGCGCCCCCTCCAGCAGAGGGCGCCCTAGGCAATAGCCTAATCAGCCTATGCCCAAAACCGGCCCTGCACTCACACACACATGCACCTTTCCCCGATCTATAAATAACACAAACGCGTTTTCATCCACTCTTTAAGGTATTTGGATGCCCTGCCAAGTAGCACACTCGTTTCAACATTCATAAACAAAGAGTGACGTGAGTGGGACGAGAGAGAGGAGTGTCCAACTGTCAGACCTGCTGCACAGCGGGCCGTATAGCATCAAATACACAGCGCTGCCTGCAATGCGCATTCTGGAGGCCACTTTTATCAAACACACAGGTTTACTTGCTATGAACTAAATAATTACACTGACATTTCTTTTTACTAAAGAAATGTATCTGAACAGGTATTGTAGAAACTGAAATGATATGTGAAATTGACCAACCTTATGTTGAATTAATTTGAACAGCAGCAACACTGAGTGGGAGAAAACAAATGACAATACAGTGCTCCGTGCTGGGGTTTCTGGAGGAACTATGGTATATGTGACGAGCTCACCTCTCCAGCTATGGTTTTCGGGTAAACACATTTTGATAGCGACGCTCGCGCCCTCTAGTGGCACAAAAATATATTACACACACAAGACATAAACTGCAGTTAACCGGGCAAAAATTTGACACTCGATTACGTCATTAGTGGCAGTTAAACTGCCGTTAATGGTGTAACCGAGTTACCGGTTAACTATGTCTATCTCTATTAACCCTTTAATGGCTTTCCCTGAAATAATTACAAATGTCAAACATTTTCTTGTAAAAGTGTCAGGTTTAAGCTGCAAATCAAGATATAAAGCACACAGGTGTGTTCTTTTATTCAGAAAAGGCACTAAACTCTTTCTCTCACAGTTAGGGAGATTTAATTAACTGTGTTAAAATGAGGGCTGCATGGTGGCGCAGTTGGTTAGCACTGTTGCCTCGCAGCAAGGAGGTCATGGGTTCGCGTCCCGGCTCTGCGGCCTCTCTGCGTGGAGTTCGCATGTTCTCCCCATGCATGCGTGGGTTTTCTCCGGGTACTCCGGTTTCCTCCCACAGTCCAAAGACATGACTGTCAGGCTAATTGGGCTGGTAAATTGTCCTTAGGTGTGAGTGGGTGTGTGGTTGTTTGTCTCGTTCGTCTCTGTGTGGCCCTGCGATGGACTGGCGACCTGTCCAGGGTGTCCCCCGCCTCTCGCCCCTTGACCGCTGGAGATAGGCACCAGCTGCCCCGCGACCCCCTGTGGAGGAATAAGCGGCTACAGAAGATGGATGGATGGATGGATGGATGTTAAAATGAAAACAGGAGACTCCTCAGTAGATCTGAGGGGAAAATGTCCCGCTGTTCAGGAAGCAGGCTCACATTTCATCATACAACCAGGAGCAACAGTCTTAAACGGCTCCAACTGATGGCGAGGTCCCATTAGCAGTGATCCAGACCATCGTCAGTAATGAGTTTGTTTTTCTGGGCATAAAATGGACCAGAGTGTCAAAACAATGCTGACTTATCTGTGTCTGAATAGCAGTAGAATAAAAAACTAATGACTTTTCTCAAAACGTTATTTCAACCAAAAACTAATTAATGGGGATCATGTGCGCAAGAATGTTTAAGTATTTATATAAAAGTAATAGATTTCTATAAGGGCTGGAAATATAGATCTATAAATAATAGATTTCTTTATGGATGGATGGATGTCTACATTGTGCCTTCATTTTTGTTTTAATTGGAAAAAGTCAGTCAAAACCTGTTTTTGTCCAGATGAAGGTGATTTATGGTTCATTTTCTCTACAGATCAAGTAGCCATTAGTCCTCATCATCACTATATGTGAAATTTACAGTCAATCCATGTGATCGGTATCGGTGATCGGCAGCAAAATAACGTGCATCCCTAGTTTAAACATATAAATGATGGCTTTAGACAAACATCCTTATCCTGTGTATTTATTCTAATCGTTACATTGTGGCTGCATTAGTATTTGAACCGGGACCTTCTGTGCACAAATCAGGTGTGATAACCATTACATCATAGGATGTTTCTCACTTCTGACTAATAATCAGAACCAAGCCAAACCAACTGATCCCCACTGATATGAGCTCAGCTCTACTGTGTGGTATTACTCTGAGCTGCTGTTCGTTTCTGTCTGCACTCGTCTGTTCAAACAGCTTCCAAGCGGGTCATCCATCAGGTCCATATGGAGGCCCTGGAGGGTGGGGTGGACAGAAGGCTGAGCAGCATGTTTCTCTTCTCAGCCTAATAAGAACACAGAGAAGCTCAAAGTATCTATTTGTTTAATAACAATGGGAACATGGGACTTCTGTGTGTGCATGTATGTGTGCTTCAGTTATCTTAGTAAACTCTGTTCTGCTTAAACCAGATCAAAGTCTGGAACCAAACAAACACAACACTCTGTGCTGGAGGGTGAGCAGAGGTTTATGGGCTGAGGCTCTTCTCATTATGTAACATCCTCCTGTCCTACTGAGAGCTACAGGAGTGTGTAGAAGAAATTTTGGTGCAAGACTGATTTGAATAAGGAACTTTAGCTGCATAAAGACGAGAGCTGTTGGAGGTTTGTAACAGTACGTTAGTGTCGGTGCTTCCTGTGATAGCTCTGATGGTCCTTCCACGCTGAAGGCAGCAGGCACCAAGCTAAGTCTGGTGGAGAACAGAGGAAATTTAACTCATAGATTAAAAACCACGAGCTGATAATACTGTGGGTAAATGAAAGGATCAGAATTTGCCTTCAGTGTCTGTTTAGAACCCAGAACATTTTAGATTCCAGAGATTTCTGTTTGCAGTCATTGTTTTTACCTGCATGCTGGAGTTTTTCTCCATTCAGTTCAGTGCAGTCTTGTGATCATGTTGACATGTGGACCATATAGTGATGGTTTCTACAGACACAGAGGTCTGCAGAGTGTTTACCACAGTAAGTAAAACAAAAAAACATAATCTGTTTAGTCTAACAGTCTGAAAAACAGGGATTTTACTTTATGCTGAAAGGAGTTTTGTCTCATATGTTCACTATGAAGTCTTTTGAATGATGATTTTTGCATAAAACTGAATAAAGAGTAACAATGAAGTGATCTAAGAGCCTGGACCGACAGGTAGTTTAGATTTCAGACTCTGCAGTGGCTTTAACATGAGAAACAACATAAATATAACAAGAACCAGTGGAAAGATATTCTCACATGAAACAGGAAAACTTCATTATTTCACATCTTTCGTGTTTCAATTTTTCTTTTTTAAAATAAAGCATTCTATTTTGAAATGGCTTAATATATTTGGATTTTAAAAGCACAGTTTTTTATTTCAATAAGTAAAGTATATTGAAACCTAATTACTTTTTTATTTTACTTGAGAATAATTTTGTTTAAAGATTTCCCATCAAAACAGTTCATGTCCTTGAGGACTGATAAGCTAATGGCTAGTCCAAAAGTAGCAAAGACAGCAGCAATTTATTAAACTTCATAGTGGATCATTAATATTACTGTAGAAACCTTTACAACACACATAATCTTGATTTGGCTCTGACTAGCCATGAGCTCACTGGTCCAAGAAACCATTTGAAATCTTGTTAAGATACATTTAATCTGCAACAGAAATAAATTAAAGAAACTTAATGAACAAGAACTAAAAGAGGAAAAGCACCATAGAAGAATAAAGCAGACGTCTGGTGATGCCAGTGGGTTGCAGCAGCCTTTATTCAGGAAGCACAGGAGGAATCAAGAATCTGCATCTAAATTTGAAATATTAGCAGCAGATTTGATGTATTTTAAGTCTTTCTGTTCCTCATCTAATACATTTCTGTTCTCTAAAGGTTTCTATCTTTAAAGTGCCCATGACATCGGTTTCCATGTTTTCTGACTTATCTATCATGTTGCAACGTTGAGTTCTCACCTTAAACCTGCCAGAAAGAGCAAAAAACGGTGTCCATCTGTCTCCTAGTCCAGCCAGTGAGAAGCTCTTCCAGATTTCAGACCCAGGTTTCAAACAGTTTTTTCCACTCCAGCCCGCTATGAGGTCATAGTGATCCGGACTTGCTTATATGGTCAATTCTCCTCCCACATGCACGTTCACGACAACTGGAGCAAGGCAGTGCCGCCGCCATTGCCTATAGACCGTGTAGTGTTTAGTTTCAGTTTCGTTTCTCTTTCACGCGACGGCACTGCCCCCTGCTGCAGCAGAAGTGTCAGGCTGCCAAATAAGGAGAAACCCAGCAGAACCGGAAGGCGGCGCTTTCTTCTGATCTCTGAGTTGCTCGTTAGGAAATAATTACAGCGTATTTTGAGTTCTAATGGTGCAACGCTAATCTAGAGGCATCAAAGATTACACCTGTTTAATATAAAGTGATTTAAATATGGAGTCACAGGCACTTTAAGCTGAAAGAGTAAGAATCTAAATTTCTAGAAACAAAGACCAAATTGCTCCTTTCTTACTGCATAATTGTGATTAAATCCAAGTGTTTAGGTTAAAATAAGCAAAAAATAGGCCTTGCTCCTTCATTAGTTTTGAGCGGACTGTATGAATTATTATTATTAGGCGGATTATTAGCAAGACACAGAGCAAAAAGAAGGGAATGACTCATTTAAGCTGCACATCCACCACAGTGGAGATAAATGCAGATCAAAGCGACTGTGTCTGGGCTGGTTGGAGGTACTTCCCCGGCTCATGTACCTGGAGCAGCTTCAGCTGCAGCAGCAGAGTGTCGGTTGTTTGGCTGCTGAAGATAAGCTGCTGCTCTTTCATGTGTCGCTGCCTTGAGGTGGCAGCGAACGTTACTGCGGTCATACAGGAAACTACCAGGAGCTGTGAGAGGGAGTCTGCACTTCTAAAGAATGTCTGCATTGTTCTGGTGTCATTTAGAAACAAACCGCTTCAGTTCCAGGGTGATCAGGAATTCAGACACCTTCAAACGACAAGTTCAGCATTTTGGTGATTTCTTTAGGTTTCATAACTGAATGGTAAATATGATCTCAAAGTTATCATTTAGCCCCACATGGAGACTGAAATAAACAGATATTAGTCCTTCCTAAAGAGTAGAAGCACCTTGAGATAACTGGTGGAGAATCATTTTATATGAATACATAAATAAATGTAGATTACAGCCACAAGACAGTTATTATTATTGAGCATTCTAGATTTGTATAATTTATTTAAAAAAAACAAAGAAACACATTTTAATAACATTAATTTATATTTACAAAACAAATAAGAAAAACAAATCAAATAACTAAAGGACCAAACAAGACTCGACCCACACTCCTCAACCTCCCTGGAAAGGGGGCGGTCTTTTGTTCAGTCCCTGTACCAGAGGAGTGTGAGTGTGGTCCTCATAGTAAGTCGGACCTGTTCCCAGTGAGGGTTGGACTCCTCCAGGGCTGCCCTTTGTCACCGGTCCTGTTCAGAACCTTTATGGACAGGATTTCTAGTCATGGAGGGTGTCGAGTGTGGCGGCAGGAGAATCTCGTCTCTGTTTGTTGTGGATGACGTGGTCCTCCTAGCTTCATCGAGCTCTGACCTTCAGCTCTTGCTGGGAGGTTCACAGCCGAGTTTAAAGTGGCTTGAATGAGGATCAGCACCTCCAAATCTGAGACCATGGTTCTCAATCAGAAAGGGACGGATTGCCAACTCTGGGTCGGGAGGGAGGTCCAACCTCAAGTGGAAGCGTTTAGGGATCTTGGGGTCTTGTTCACAAGTGAGGGTAGGACGGAGCGGGAGATCGACCAGCAGATTGGAGCAGCGTCTGCAGTGATGGACGCTGAACCAATCAGTCGTGGTGAAGAAGGAGCTGAGCCAGAAAGCAACGCTCTCGATTTACCAGTCAATCTACCTCCCAGTCCTCACCTATGGTCATGAGCTTTGGGTAATGACCAAAAGAACGAGTATGGGAGTACAAGTGGCTAAAATGAGTTTTCTCAGCAGGGTGGCCGGGCTCAGATAGGGTGAGGAGCTCTGGCATCCAGGAGGGACTCGGAGATCCGCTGCTTCTCCCTATTGAGAGGACCCAGTTGAGGTGGTTCAGGCATTTTGCCAGGATGACTCTTGAATGCCTCCCTGAGGAGGTGTTTCGGGCATGTCCTGCATGCAGGAGGCCCCCGGGTCGACCCAGGACAAGCTGGAGGGAATACAACTCCAGGTTGTCCTGGGAACACTTGGGTCCTGCTGGAGGAGCTGCAGGTGGCCGGGAGAGGGCAGTCAGGGATTCCTATTGGGATGCTGCCCCCATGACCCGGATCCGGATAAGCGGAAGAAGGTGAGGAGAGGCGAGGAGCAACTTAAACTAAAAAACTATCAAAACCCAACATTGTCAAAATAAATAAGCAACAAAAAAAAAACCCTCCCAAGGTTAAACTCAGGTAATCAATCAGCTGCAGGTTTCTCTGATGTCCCTCAGCTGGTCCAACAAGCCTTCTTCAGGAGATAGCCAGAGTCAGGTCTACCAACAGCCTATCAGGGTGCTGCAAAGCTCAAATCTGCATAAAGATAAAGGATTCCACACTTCTACCGAGGCCTGCGGCCATAACAGTACAACAGGACTTGATTAAAATTTAGACAGAGAATGTTTAAAGGTGATTGAATAAGTTTAACAGTTTTCGCCATCAGGATGTTCTTAAAGAATGATCTGAGGCATAAACACTCAGGAATAGAGGTGCACTATGGGAAATGTTTGCTGAGTGACAGTGGAGACGATGTGAAACAGGAACCTCACTTATTCTCCTCCAAGGTTGATTTATTTTTAAACATTTGTTTAAACTTTTTCCTGTTTGATATCAGAGGAAAACTCTGAAGCAGTGTTGCTCTGCTCCTCTTTTCATTCCAAGTCACTGAAAGTTCACTCATATCTTTCTGTCTGATCCCTAAATCTGATTTATCACCTCCATCTAAAATCCTCCGCTCTGATGCTGCAGGCGACTGGAGGCAGAGAGACGCAGGGCGTTGCTTTTTTTGTCTTTTTGTTGTGAGCTCCCTGATGAGTGGCGGAGAAATGACTTTGGCGGCTGCTGCTAATGCGCTATAATTGGTACGAGGAGCCACTCGCTCTGAACAATTATCAGAAACAGGAGCAGCAAACTCTGCTGAGGGAGGCAGAGACCGATTCTCTTCATGTTTAGGGTGTCAGGCTGCCATGTTTTACATCTTTCAGAGTTTTTAAACAGGCAGAGGGAGGTGATGCTGACTTTGGTGTTTGACAGCACGTTGCTCCCTGCTCCCCTGCAGCCTGGAGATTTGATCCTCGTGGTTTTTTGTCTTTCAGGTCTGTTTTTGAAAAGATAAAGTGCTAACCAGCAGACTGAAACCTGACAGAGTCTCAGGTTCAGTGTGAAGTCGTTTTAAATGTATAAAGAATTAAACCAGAGGGAAACAGGTTCTAAGTCTGTGGAGGTTAGTTATTGCTGCTTGTCAGCAACATATCTTTGACTTATTACACAACTCACAGTAGACAGAAGACCAATACATCTTTAGGTTTTCTAATCAAAGCCTCACTCTCACCAGGCTGAGACTGTAGGTGACACTTTAGCTTTAACATTTTAGCTTTAGCTATTATCTCACTGAGCTGTGACTTTTGGTGACAATGAATGAACAATATTTAGGAATAATATATTCCAGAAATTTAAAAAAATCTCTTAAAGGGCCCATGTCATCAGTTTCCATGTTTTCTGACTTATCTATCATGTTGCTACGTTGAGTTCTCACCTTAAACCTGCCAGAAAGAGCAAAAAACTGCGTCTATCTGTATCCTAGTACAGCTAGTGAGAATTTTCAAGATTACAGACCTCCTCCGCCAGTAGGTTTCAAACAGTTTTTTTCACTCCAGCCCGCTATGAGGTCATAGCGGTCCGGACTTGCTTATATGGTAAATTCTCCGCCCACATGCACGTTCACGACACCTGGAGCGAGAAGAACGCCAGTGCTGCTGCCGCCATTGACCATAGACCGTGTAGCACAGACACAGAGTTATCCTCTCGTGTTTCTCTTTTCTTTTAGCGAGCGTTTCGTTTCTCTTTCACGTGACGGCACTGCCCCCTACTGCAGCAGAAGTGTCAGGCTGCCAAATAAGGAGAAACCCAGCAGAACCGGAAGGCGGCACATTCTTCTGATCTCTGAGTTGCTCGTTAGGAAATAATTACAGCGTATTTTGAGTTATAATGGTACAACGCTAATCTAGAGGCATCAAAGATTAAATCTGTTTAATGTAAATTGATTTAAATATGGAGCCTATGGGCACTTCAATTCAGTTTCCTCACCTGACAGTCAGCAGCTCACTTTCTAACAAGTTCAGAAATTCTTTAAATTTCTCTCAAGTTAGTTGCAGAACTGTAGCAAGCCATCCCAATAGGGTTTATGCACGGTCACTTCCTGGTTGCGATAGAGGCTGCCGCTCCCTTCCGGTTCAACGCTGTTCCCACACAAACTGGACAAAATGGATTTTTTGTACCCGTTTTCTTCAAGACCTGCCGCGCATCACGGTGAACGATGTCCATCGGATTTTTGAAAAACACACAGAGACGTCTGCGAGCAAGCGGGTGAAGGACTTTAAGCTGTATATAACCAGCTTTATTCATGAAATTGAAGGTAAGCTAACAGCGTTAGCTCGTAGCTTCCATCATCAAAAAACAGTGAGACAAATCTATATAGCCGTGATCGTGGGCTCCAACTGCTTCCCAACTTTCAACTTTCTCTGGTCTAGCTGTACGTTATCAAACACCAAGTCTTCATTCAACAAAATAATAGTTGTTCCAGTGAAATTACACACGAACGGCGCCGCGTCTCCTCCTTTAGCCTCCTCCGTTAGCCTCCTCCACTCGGCTCTTTGACTACTGTGCTGCAAAGTGTGGACTGCAGACACGGTGTGGTTAGAAAAGATCACGTTTTCTCTTCTTAAGTTCACAATCCTTCCTTTTTGTAGTTATTTATTCAGTGGAAATGTGTGGAAACGGACTGATGAATTCTATTCAGCTGATGCGGTACACAACGGAACACAGCAGTGTTCAGCTGTCGAGGCTTCCCGTCCGCTGATACTTATATGATGGCTTCATTTCTTAGTGCTATAATATATATATCATACTGTACTATACTATACTATTACTCGTTTTGATTATAAACAATATCTTTAGCTGGAAATGCACTCTAACTCTGGAAATCTTCACGTTTCAAACGGAACCGGAAATGGTCCCACGAGTTAATTTTAAACCCGAAGTTCTACTAAGTACTCTGTGCATAAAGCCTATTGCAAGTTTCCATGAGAAAAACCATATTGAACCTACAGTGAGTAAAATAGTACAGTATTTGATCCACCACCTGTTTTTCAGGGTTTCCCACCAAAAGAGTAAAGACGTTTGTAATTTTCGTCATAGGAAGAAACACATCACCTGTGTGAGACAGAATCTAAACAATATCTAGAAAATCACATTGTATATAAATTACTTGCATTTTATTGCATGTAGCAAGAATTTGATCCTCTACCAACCTGCTAAAAGTCTGTCTATCTCAGACCTCCTATCCTCCACTCATTACCTGGATTAATTGCACCCGTTTGAACTGGTGACACCTTCTCACATAATCAACCAATCAGACTCCACCCTCTCCACCATGGAGACCAAAGAGCTGTCTGAGGACACCAGGGACTAAACTGTAGATCTACACAAGGCAGGGATGGGCTACAGGACAACAGCTTGGTGAGAAGCAGCAACTGTTGGATCAATGATTACTAGAAGAAACTCAAACTGACTGTTAGTGTCCCTCAAATCAAACGGATATTATTACATTATTTCTCAACATCAGTTAAACTTATCTTAAACATCAGAGACAGCAAGTGAAAAACTGCCCTTAAAGATAAAACAGACTCTTAGTTTCATATTTTAAAAATGTAATTATTTCAGATTTTTTTATTCTTGTGCCATCTGTTTCAGCTTTAGAACAACATCATGGATGTTTTTAATGGACTTTTTTTTATGCTTTTGCGGTCCACCTGCAAATTAATTTCATTAAATAAAACCAAGAACATGCAGGCTTGTTGGCAGCTCTAAATGGTCAATAGGTGTGAGCGTGTGCATGAAAGGTTGTCTGTCTCCTTCATCCACGTGTCTCCGTGATGGACCTGTCCAGAGTGGGACCCAGCTGGAGACAGACACCTGCTCCCTGCACTGCACAGGAACAAACAGGGAAAGAATTTGAATGTAAAGATGTTTATGGTCGTTGCAAGCAGCTGTTCTTCACAGAAGAAACATCAAAGTGTCTTGCCTCGTCCCTAATGTGGACCTTACTGGCCCAACATGGTTACACAGCTTTTAGTTTGTTATTTTAAACAGAAAGAATGAAATCAGTTTTTAAAGCATCCAGAGTTGTTCAGTGAGCCTTAATCTCTAAAAACATTCATTTGTATGGAGAAAAGAGAAACACAAATCTAGTGTTTGTCGTGAAGCTGTAGCTGCTGCCGAGGTGATTGTGTTAGAATTAGGATGGATTTACTTGAGCTCGACTGCAGATGGTTGTTTCCCAGCTCATTGTGAGAGAATGTTTCTTTGCTTCATCCTTCAGAGCCCTGAGGGATCCACTCAGTCTGTCGCCTCCTTCTCCTCCTAAAGCCTCTTTTCTCCTCCGGAGCCTCCAGCTGGAAGCAGCTTCCACATCCTTCATGTGTTTCCTCATGTTGCTGCTTTCAGCTCTACAGATGAATTATGGAGGAGAGAAGAACAGAAACACTCCAGCGCTGAGTGCATACTCCGCGTTGAGTCATTTTATTTATTCAGATGCTTTAACTTTCACGACATAGTAACCCAACCCCCGCAGAAGTGGACTACATGCTGCTGAAACACAAGCCAAAGCGCGACACAACCTTTAAAGAAATAGATAAGATTTTTCTTTTTTAATAAAGTACAACAACCTAGAGCTGTTTTTAAAATCAGCAGCATCTAATGAGTTGTGTTCTTAAACACAGCTTTGTGTAAGTATGAGGTCATAAATCAACATAAAGGAGGATGTTTCCTACAGAAGTGATGAGGTGTAAATATGTTTAGGAGTTGGTTTAAATTACTGGTACTTTAAATGTTTAGATGGTGGAAATCTGCCTTTAAATTGACCTTATTCAGATTAGCTGTTGGCTTGGGTTCAACATGAGGATCCTCAAGGGTCAGAGTCAAAGCCATAAATACATTTCCTGAGTTTAGGGATCCTTCACCAATATGCACAAATCTTTGTGCAGCAGGTGTCTTTAGCTGTGTTTCTGCTGTGGAGTATTATAAAACCCAGAAACAGACCCAGAGGTTAAAGTCAGAGTAATCCAAGCATCCTCCTAGTGGCTCGTTCAAGTTTGAAGTCCCGCCCCCTCAATGTAAACCGGCGGCACATTGTCCTGACTGAAAAATCTAAATAAATCTGTGATATTTTTTCTTTTGGCTGTCCATTTGAACAGCATAATGAAAGAAAGTTGATGTGATGAAGGAAATGAGTCCTCTGAAGCTACTTGTTATATCACCACTAATCTGACACCTTTTGAACCTTTAAGTCAGGTGTTTTTATCCTGTTACATCAGTTCTTGTTGGTCAGAATGCAATTGCTGTTGTAACTGCAGGGAATGAGTGCACATTTATGTGATGGAACTGTAAGTTGGTGGTCTTTATTATCCACCAATTTCACCAAACTACACAAAACCTACTTTCGAAAAATGCAAGTGCTTAGAAGAATAAATACAAAAAGATGAAAGAAATGCATAACATTTGAAGGTAATTACAGTAAATGTTCTCTATATTTATAAAGAGACAAAAACACGAGACTTCCGGTTCGGTAGCTGCGTGAGATTGCTGACTAAATCAGAGCTCCGGATAGTAGAGCAATTTTTATAGTTTCCCCCCGATAGCTCAAATACAAGTTGGGAGGGCTAACACCTTCATGGACAATATGTCAGGGGGAACTAAGAAAAAGACAAAAAAGATGCAAGATCTGGCAGAATCTTCACAAGAAGGAGATCACACAAGCACAGAGAAAGAGCGTGGGGGCGGAGAGGCGGAGGCGCAGACCGGGTCTTTGTTTGAGGAAATGAAGCTCCTCGGCCAGCAAATTGGTATGTTAAAGACAGAACTGAAGTCCGAAGTTGGCGCTCTTAAGGACGATATCAGCAAAACCATTAAAGAAGAGCTGAATGCATTTAAACAGGATATCAACCAGCAGTTAACGGAGGTTAAACTCTCCATGCAGGATCAGGCCAAAAAGCTGGAGGAAGCCGAGTCCAGAGTTGAAGCGCTTGAAACATGGGCTGTGGTGGCTAATAAATCAATCAAAGAGACATTATTAATACAGAAGAAAATGATGGATAAAATAAATGACTTTGAATCTAGAACGAGAAGGAATAATGTGCGCATTTATGGCGTTCCGGAGGGGGAGGAGGGAACCTCGGTGATTCAGTTTGTTGAAAACTTGATTCAAAACGAAAAGATCAGTGACGAGGGGATGTTCGTCCAAATACAACGAGCTCATCGCTCTCTGAGGCCTAAGCCGTCCCCCGAGGCACCCCAACGGTCAATTGTTGTCAACTTTCTCCAATTCAAGATCAAAGAGACAGTCTTAAGGAAGGCGTGGCAAAAAAAGACCAGCATCCAGAATAAGCCTCTGTTTTTTGACCATGATTACACAGAAGCGGTAGTGCAGCAGCGGAGAGCATACAAAGATGTCAAGAGCGTGCTGAAGGAGCAAGGAATTCGTTTTCAGTCACCCTTTACAAAGCTGCGGGTTCATTGGGACTCGGGCACCCGGACCTACAACACCCCAGGGGAAGCCGCCAGAGAGTTAAAGCGTAGGGGCTTCCGGGTGGACGAGCCCCGGGTGCGCGCTGAATTCAACGCGGCAGTATTGGTCGATCAGCTGGAGGGCGCATCACCATGGCAACGCATCGCGAGGCAGGACAAGGAGGAAACCGGGAAACGGGTGCAGGAGAGACCTCAGGAATCTCGACGATAAAAGGATTTGATTTACCAGCTCCACAAGAGGAACTTTCTCCCTCCTCAATGGATTTTACATTATGGCATTAGAACCATGACATTCTAAGAATGGGAGCGTGAGTAGTTTGCAAGTAATCACAAGGCATCTACAACTTAAGTTTCAGCTCTACTATCCCGGAGCAGTAGCGTAGCCAGAAATAGATTTTCGGCCGGGCCTAATAAAAAATGGGTGGGCCCAAAAATGTAATTGAAAATAAGTGTATTTGTAAATGTCACTTTTGTTTAAGCAGATCTGTGTCTATACAGTGATTCCTCGTTTATTCTGGGAGTTACGTTCTAAAAATAACCCGCAATTGCGGTGAAATCCGCCAAGTATCAGTTTTATATTTTTACAATTATTCCAGAAGCTTTAAGCCTGTAAAACCCCTCACTACACACTTTATACACTTCTCTCAGACAGGCATTAACATTATCACACTGATCTCGTTTAAACACAACCTGATCATCAGAACGGCTGAATAAATCACTTAATTGATGTTTCTGATCGCGTCTGACGGACACCTCGTTGCGGTTAAAAAAAAAACAAAAAAAAAAACACAGCTGATGCTGAGAGAAGTGATCTGAGAGCTGCTCTGTGTTTATCACTAGAGAGGTCTCAATTTCAGCCCGAGCCGTCGGGTCAAACACGTTAATTATTTCAGGTCGGACACAGAGAGAGAGAGAGAGAGGAAAAAGAGAGGAGCGCAGAGCGCACCGTTTGGAGACATCATGCTGCTCCATGGTTCTGA
>SSNR01000092.1:1020983-1033764 GCA_006937965.1 Callopanchax toddi
GGAGCTGAGCCAGAAAGCAAGGCTCTCGATTTACCGGTCGGTCTACGTCCCAATCCTCACCTATGGTCATGAGCTTTGGGTAGTGACCGAAAGAACGAGATCGCGGATACAAGCGGCTGAAATGAGTTTCCTCCGCAGGGTGGCCGGGCTCAGCCTTAGGGATAGGGTAAGAAGCTCGGACATCCGGGAGAGACTCGGAGTAGAGTCGCTGCTCCTCCATATCGAAAGGAGCCAGTTGAGGTGGTTCAGGTATCTGGTAAGGATGCCTCCTGGACGCCTCCCTCGGGAGGTGTTCTGGGCATGTCCTGCCGGCAGGAGGCCCCCAGGTCGACCCAGGACAAGCTGGAGGAAATACATCTTCAGTTTGGCCTGGGAACGCCTGGGCGTCCCAGCTGAGGAGCTGGTGGACTTGGCCGGGGAGAAGGTGGCCTGGGCTGCCCGACTTGGAATGCTGCCCCCGCGACCCGGACCCGGATAAGCGGAAGAAGGCGAGGCGAGGTGAGGCGAGGCATTCATGGGTCAACACCTACATTATGAAATATTCAGTTAACCGTCAGTCAAAACAACTGGACTGATTGAGGGTAATAATGTAACTTTAACAGTCTGACTGGGATATATTTGATCATGTTATTTATCTAATTCATGGAATAGTTTCCTATAATCTTTTTATTTTAAAAGTTAAGAGTTTTATTTTAAGTACAAAAAATTTCAACAACACTTGGTCTGTAATCTTTAAACTTTAAACCAATCAACTTTACATTAAACCTTTCCTGAATGAATATAGACTTACTGAAATCTTGGGATTTACATGAAATAATCCAACTGGAATTCCTGCAGCTATTTACTGTATATCTATTGCATAGACATATTATATGTGCATGGATGGATTATAGAGCTTCAGTGTTTTAACTGAAGCCAAACCACAATGTTGATAAAATGAAGAAAAATAATTCATTAAATAGGGAGTGTCTGTTTTGGTAACTGCTTTTTAAATGTATTTTATTTGCTATTTCTGACTCTTATTTTTTTGTCAATCATTTTTTCAATCTCATCCTTTACCTTCTAAATGGAAATCTGAATAAATAGGTTGCTGTAGATTTAAAAATACAAGATACTTGCTGTTTGAATAACAGAATAAATGTTTAGCAGCAGCACCTGTCTCCTTCTCTCCACTTCAGACCTCCTCCTCATCACGTCTTCAGACTCCGTCTTGTGATTTATTTAAAGTATTTAATAAGATTTTTGGTGTTAGAGCAGTACCCCACAGTCTTCCAACAGATGACTGCATCATTGTTGTTTGTGGCGCTAAAATCGCTCCACACACTGTGTGTATGTTCTCTGACTCACGGAATACTCGCTGCTTCAACCAGTGACAGGAGGGGAGGAGTCGACTTGCTGACTGCCTTTACTCTGCTGACCAGCTGTGTTTCTCTGCTTTTCCTTCATTGATAAAACTTATTTTTACCCTAACTTACTTTAAAATATTGTTATTTTAATAAGAAAGTTGCACTGTAAGCCATTTCTTTGGTTTAGAATCAGGACGTTCGGGACACAGGCTGGGTAAAAACGGGACAATGTAAACGTCCTCGGGGACACGGGACACGACTCAAAATCGGGACTGTCCCAGGTAAAACGGGACATCTGGTCACCCTAGGCAAGTACTTATATCTAAGTACTCGTACTTGGTTTGAAAAAATCTGGTATTGGTGCATGTGCATCGCTATTTAAAACACCTAGAGAAGTCTTGAAGATGTTTTCAAAACTATGTCAGAAGAGCTTGTGGACAAGCTACCACTCATTAGATTAAACAGTAAACTGATCAGTACTAGTCTTTTGCAGCTATAAAAAAAACTGTTCATTAGCATTAGCATATCTAGTAGCTTTTAATACATGGTAAGCTACATTTGTATGCACTGTGTTCAAAAATATAGAAGTTTTAACTAGCAGTCCTAAAGGGTATTTCACATACTTCACAGTGAAATGCTCATTTTATGTGTGTGTACTGTGCTTTAATTTGAGTGTTTTTGTGTGGTCAGTCCTAGTTGGGTAAAATATCTTAATTTCAAGCCAATTCAACATTCCCTGTCGTATTTCTAAGTTTCCATTTCCTTTCTTCCCTCTTTGAGGCGGGGTCATTATAGGATATATTTTGTGAAACTATCTTACTTACAGTGTGATCAAATGAGCCCCATGGGGACAAAGCTAGCAGTTTCAGTTAATGATATGACAGTGAGAATCATTCCCCCACAAAGGCTGTGCCAAGTCTGTCGGCAAACTTCTCTCAGGGTCAGGAATTAAGGGCAAAGTAACTGGTGGGGTTTTTTAGTGTGTGTGTGTGTGTGTCTGAATTTGATGGCATAAAAAGTACTTAAAAGGACATTTGGTGCTTGAAAATTGTCTACATGTTTTAACAGCCCTGCCATTGTTTTTGAATTTATACTCATTTTGTTTCCTTCTTCATAAATTTTCAGTAAAAATTCAAACACCAATCTTACAAATTGGACCTAATAACATTTAGATGACACACGCTACAGTCAAATAGAGGAATGGTCACAATGGGGGTTTATTTTGGCTGATTTGGCCTTTCTTGTGTTTTCTCAGTGGAATATTAAGTCATTAACAAATTGAGGAGCACTTTTGTGAAAACTTTCCTATTTAGACACTTCTGTTTATACCAGCTACATTATTGCAAACAGCCATATTCAAAATACAGTAATTGAATAAAGGTTGTTTATTTCAATTAGGTATCGGACAGATTCAATTTAGAATAGAATTACTTTATTGATCCCACAGTGGGGAAATTCACTTGTCACAGCAGCATACACATGAGAATAAAAAACAAGTAAATGACACATGAATTTCACATGATGACACACGTAAGAGGATGAGATAAAATACAAATGTGAATTCACAGGGCTGTACAGAAATCAACTGATATTAGAATATCAATATAAAAACAGAATGCAATAGTGAATTAACAAACTGTATAGAAATGTACCAATATGACCATTGCATAGACCCTGCTGAGTTAGATAAGAATGAAACTAAACAGTGGAGTTGTACAGCCTTACAGCCGTGGGAATAAATGATCTGCGGTAATGCTCTGTTTTACATTGTGGATGTTTCAATCTGCCACTGAAGGAGCTGCTCAGAGCCCTCACAGGCAGGTGCAGTGGGTGAGAGGAGTTGTCCAGGATGGAGGTCAGCTTCACCAACATCCTTCTCTCACCACCTCCTCCACAGAGTCCAGCGGACAGCCAAGAACTGAGCTGGCTCTCCTAACCAGCTGTTTAGTTTCCTCCGGTCATGGTCAGAGCAGCCTGCTCCCCAGCAGACCACAGCATAGTGGACAGTAGAGCCAACAACAGAGTAGTAAAAAGTCCTCAGCAGATGGGTGCTCACTCCAAAGAACCGCAGCCTCCTCAGGAGGTGAAGGCGGCTTTGGTCCTTCTTATAAAGAGCGTCTGTGTTGTGGGACCAGTTCAGTTTATTGTTGAAGTGGACACCCAGGTACTTAAAGGGATCCACTACTTCAATTTCTGAACCCTGAATGTTCACCAGTGTGGGGGGTGATGCACCTCTCCGAAAGTCAATCACCATCTCCTTTGTCTTACTGGTGTTTAAGCACAGATGGTTGCGCTCACACCAGCTCACAAAGTCCCTGATGACCGTCTGATATTCCAGATCGTTCCCTTCAGTAACACAGCCAACAACAGCTGAGTCATCAGAGAACTTCTGGAGATGACAGCTGCTGGTGTTGTAGGTAAATTCCAAGGTGTAGAGGCTGAAGAGAAACGGTGAGAGAACCGTTCCCTGTGGAGCTCCAGTGCTGCAGATGACCACCTCAGACATGCATTTACGCAGCCTCACATACTGAGGCCTGTTGGTGAGGTAGTCCCCAATCCATGCAGTCAGGTATTCATCCACTCCTGCTGCTCTCAACTTCTCCTGCAGTAAAGATGTCTAAATGGTGTTAAAAGCGCTAGAGAAGTCAAAAAACATGACCCTCACAGCACTTTTAAGTGTCTCCAGATGAGTCAGCGCCCAATGCTGCAGATAGATGACAGCGTCATCCACTCCCATGTTTGGCCTATAAGCAAACTGCAGTGGGTCCATCGCTGGGCTTACTGCAGATTGAAGGTGGGTGAGGATGAGTCTCTCCATGGCCTTCATGGGGTTGCGTATGGCTCAGTTGGTAGAGTGGCCGGTTCGAACACATTGTCATTGTGTCCTTGGGTAAGACACTTCACCCACCTTGCCTACTGGTGGTGGTCAGAGGGACTTGGAGGGCGCCAGTGCGTGGCATCCCCACCTCGAGGGCAGCTGTGACTACAACGTAGTTTATCATCACCAGTGTGTGAATGTTAGTGTGAATGTGTGAATGACTGTTCGTGTTGTACAGCGCTTTGGGGAGTGTTCAATGCTCTAGAAAGCGCCTTATAAATACAGGCCATTTACCATTCATCAGGTGGGAGGTTAAGGCAACTGGTCTGTAGTGGTCCAGCTCCCTGGCGTGTGCTGTCTTTGGAACTGGAACCACACAGGAGGTCTTCCAAAGGGTGGGGACCTTCTCCATTCAGAGGCTCAGGTTGAAGATGTATGTGACCACTTTACACTTAACAATTTGAGATTTGCCTTTTTTTTATTCAAAGAAACAGAATACATTTTTATAATTTTTTATTGTTGTTTTTTTAATATGTTGAACTAAGACTACAGTGGAGGAAATAATTATTTGAACCCTTGCTGATTTTGTAAGTTTGTCCAATGACAAAGAAATGAAAAGTCTCAGAACAGTATCATTTTAATGGTAGGTTTATCTTAACAGTGGCAGATAGCACATCAAAAGGAAAATCGAAAAAATAACTTTAACTAAAAGATAGAAACTCATTTGCATTTCATTGAGTGAAATAAGTATTTGAACCCTCTAACAAAAAATACTTAATACTTAGTGGAAAAACCCTTGTTTGCAAGCACAGAGGTCAAACGTTTCTTGTAATTGATGACCAAGTTTGCGCACATGTTAGGAGGAATCAGTTCTCCACTCCTCTTTGCAGATCATCTCCAAATCCTTAAGGTTTCGAGGCTGTCTCTGTGCAACTCTGACCTTCAGCTCCCTCCATAGGTTTTCTATAGGATTAAGGTCCGGAGACTGACTAGGCCACTCCATGACCTTAATGTGCTTCTTCTTGAGCCACGCCTTTGTTGCCTTTGCTGTATGTTTTGGGTCATTGTCGTGCTGGAACGCCCATCCACGACCCATTTTCAGTTTCCTGGCAGAGGGAAGGAGGTTGTCGCTCAGGATTTGACGATACATGTCTCCGTCCATTTTCCCATTAATGCAGTGAAGTTGTCCTGTGCCCTTAGCAGAAAAACACAGCCAAAGCAAAATATTTCCACCTCCATGTTTGACGGTGGGGACGGTGTTTTGGGGGTCATAGGCAGAATTTTTCTTCCTCCAAACACAGTGAGTTGAGTTAATGCCAAAGAGCTCAATTTTGGTCTCATCAGACCACAGCACCTTCTCGCAGTCACTCTCTGAATCATTCCGGTGTTCATTGGCAAACTTCAGACGGGCCTGCACATAGTCTACTGGCGTGATAAGAGTGAGAGCAGACGTGTCCTTTCCAGCTCTCTATTGTGTCCTAATTTTGTCGCTTTTGAGGCTTAATTTCTTGGGGAAAACTCACCCCTTTGTCACTGATGTTGGATTACACTGGATTATATTATTTTTGGAGAATTTTTGGATCTCTAAAGGACTTTTAACAGACTAAACTCCGATCCGGCAGAGAACGCTCCGCTGCAGTGTTTGCCTGCTGTAGCCTTGAAGGTATCTGC
Organism: Callopanchax toddi; assembly: GCA_006937965.1. Lineage (NCBI taxonomy): Eukaryota > Metazoa > Chordata > Actinopteri > Cyprinodontiformes > Nothobranchiidae > Callopanchax > Callopanchax toddi. Next base: position 1,026,819 of record SSNR01000092.1, read on the forward strand.
ATGTCGCTGCTACCACTTCTTCTTCCTCACAATGATGAATCTATGCTCCTTAAAGCAAATAGAAAGATCGCTGTCCTTAAGGAAGATGTTCGACGTCTGTCAAATGAATTAGAAAGGAGAGAATTTCTGCTGTCAGATCTTACCAGTCATTTCCCTAAACTGTCCAAAGTGATTATTGATCACCATGAGAATCAGACATCCAGAGACACTCTGCTCCAGGACACTATTGCCTGGGACCCCTTATCACGGCCAACATCCAGCCCCACTCCAGACCCGACTTCATCTTGGTCAGAGGTTGTGGTATGTGGCCGAAAGAGGTCCCCTCCTGTTGTTTCCAGCACCCCACCTGACTTCAACCTGTCTAACCGCTTCTCTGCACTGGCAGAGGAAGAATCAGCTGCAATCTCTGAGCCCCTTCCTCCCATTCAATCACCACAGCCTGTGGAGGGAGGTGAGGAGGACAGAGGATCAGCAGGTGGAGCAGCAGCCGTGTGTCTGGAGCCTGTAGTTCGTAAGAAGCAGCCTCCACCATCTCTCCACCCCCGGACCTCAACTCCTACTGCCCGACACAAAACACTGAAGGAAGCTGTGCGTCGACACTCCACTGGACCTCCTGCCCTGGCTCAGGAGCAGGGCCCCTCCAGCTCCAGCCCTCCAGTTCCTCAGCCCCACAGGATCACAAACCCAGAACCCTCTTCGCCTCGTCCACTGTTCTCCCCAACCACTCTGCTGGTTGGTGACTCAATAATCAGGAACGTCCGCTTCTTCAACGTCATCACAAAGTGTTTTCCATCGGCCATCGTTCAAGATATTCTGGAGAAACTTCCAAGTATGCTGTGCTCCGTCCCGACTTCAGTCAGAAGAGTGATCATTCATGTTGGATCCAACGATGTCTCCCGTCGGCAGTCTGTTGTCACATTACAGCATTTTTACCAGCTGCTGGAGATCCAGAAGAGCAGTGGAATGTCTGTCTTCATCTCCGGCCCGATTCCCACAGTTTCTCGTGGAGATGAAAGTTTCAGCCGTCTCCTCTCTCTCCACACCTGACTTCAGTCTGCCTGCAGGTCCCACAATATTGGCTATATCAACAACTTTAATCTGTTTTGGAAGCGTTTTTTCCTTTTTTAGGCGAGATGGTGTTCACCCAAACCGACTTGGCTCACGCATGCTGACCGCTAACATCAGGTACGCTGTGCAGTCCTATAGATGTATATCTATGGTGGACTCCTCTACACAGACATGACTGTTTACATCCGAGTCATCTACACCTTCTGCAGCCTTCGGTCTCACCACCACTCCAAATACCGTTGCCCCCTACAGTCCACCACAAATTCAACCATCATCTAGGTCTCTTCCTAGAGTCTCTGTCCCCACAGTTTCCTCCTCGGCTGTCAAACCAGAACATTTTCCTATTCCAGTCAATTTATCAACCCACTGCCCTAATCACTCTGATCAGAGAGCCCGGAAACTCAACAGGTGCTTACGACCCATCCATCTCCAAGTAACAAAGAAGAAAAATGACCAGCATCATTCAGTTCAGTGTGCCCTGTTAAATGCCAGATCCATTTCTAACAAATCCTTTATCTTAAATGACCTTTTCACCCAGCAGTGCCTAGACTTCTTTTTTCTAGTTGAAACATGGGAACAAGATGGTAACTTTGTACATTCTAATGAAATCTGTCCTCCAGGTTGCTCTGTGTTTACCACACCACGCCCCTCACGCCGTGGTGGAGGTCTCGCTGTGGTCTTTAAGGACAAACATGCCTGTAGTCTAATCAACAGTGGCTGTTTCACTACTTTTGAATGTCAGATCATCAAAGTAGGGTTACAAGAAGTATTTTACTGTGTTTTAATTTACAGACCTCCTGGACCAACTGGCCCTTTTCTCTCTGAATTTTCAGATTTCTTATCATCCATGATTAAGCTGGAAAAGGTTTTAATTCTGGGTGACTTTAACTTTCACATTGATAACCCTGAGTGTAACACAGCAGCTGAATTCTTATCCATCACTGATTCTTTTCACTTTGTACAGCATGTATCAGGACCAACCCATAATATGGGTCACGCTTTGGATCTAGTCTTCTCTCTGGGTCTAAACATCAATCAGCTACATGTTGAAGAGGTTCATGTGAGTGACCACAGCTGTGTTTTCTTTAAGATTCAGTCTAACGTTGATCCTGTTCCTCACAAACTGAGTTCAGAAAGACGCATCATTAATCAGTCAGCAGTTGATGGTTTTTCTGTAATGTTTGATAGAAGATTAGTTCATGGTGAAGATGCAAAGTCCTTCATCCAGTCATTTAATCAGCAGTGTTCTACTATCTTAGATAAGGTAGCTCCAGTTAAACAAACAGCGGTATCTCATAGAAGGAACAGTCCCTGTATGAACGAACATATTTATAATCTCAGAAGGACATGTCGTAAAGCTGAGGCTTTGGAAATCAACAAAGATGGAAATTCACCGACTGTACCTTAAGGAATTGAAAACATCTTTAAATGAAATGGTTAAAAACTCCAGAGTTGTTTACTTCTCTCAACTGACTTCCTCAAATAAAAACTCCAAAGTTCTGTTTGACACAATCAATCAGAGAGTTTCACCTAAAACGCCCCAAATCCCTGTGTTCTCAAGGTCTGATTGTAACAACTTCCTTTCATTCTTTGAGAACAAAATTAGAAACATCAGGTCAAGTTTCTCACCCCCATCTGCTCCTTATTCTCCCATCCACCCTCCTCCTTCCCATACCTGGTCCTTCTTCACACCTGTTCATTTTCAGGACATCTGTCTCATTCTTAAAAACATGAAACAATCTTCAAGCCCAGTTGATATTCTCCCAACCTCTTTGCTTCTTAAAGCTTTTGACCTAGTTGGCCCATGCATTGCTCCGTCCCCTTCATCTTTAAACACGCTGTTATTGAACCCATCCTTAAAAACCCAGTCTGGACTCCTCTCAACCAAATAACTACAGGCCCATTTCCAAATTGAGCACCTTAATGAACAGACTCCGTGACCTGGTGGGATCTCCGGAACAGTTTTAGACTGGTTCAGATCGTACCTCTCAAACAGAAGTTTCAGTGTCCATATAAACAACATCATGTCAGATACTACAGATCTGTTCTGTGGGGTACCCCAAGGCTCTGTTCTGGGTCCACTCCTGTTTTTACTATATATCCATCCTCTTGGACAGATCATTAGTAGATGTCACAATGTCTCCTACCACCTTTATGCAGATGACATTCAGCTGTACTGCTCCTTCAAGGACTCAGAGTTCTACAAACTGTCTGAACTACTCGAGTGTCTGTCAGCTATTACTAACTGGTTAGAAAAGAACTTCCTTCAGTTAAACCCTGAAAAGACTGAATGTCTGATTGCTGCCCCTGATAGAATGGTCCCTCTGATCAGTCAACATATTGGACATTTAAGTTCTGCTGTAAAGTCAAACCTGAGGAATCTGGGTGTTATTTTCGACCAATCAATGTCTCTTGAAGGTCACTCAAAACAGCTGGTCAGAAACTGTTTTTATCATCTGAGAAATATTTCCAAACTGAGAAAGTTGGTGTCAAACCCTGAACTGGAAATGGTTCTTCATGCTTTTATTTCCTCCCGTCTACATTACTGTAACACACTTTTCACATGTTTGAACCAAAAAGCCCTTGACCGCCTTCAGCTGGTCCAGAACTCTGCAGCGAGGCTCCTCACTGGAGCAAACAGAAAAGATCACATCACTCCTATTCTGAGGTCTCTGCACTGGCTACCTGTTAAATGTAGAGTTCATTTTAAAATCCTGACTCTAACTTTCAGGGCCCTACATGGTCAAGCTCCTCTTTATGTTACTGAACTGATAAAGCCGTACGCTCCAACCCGAGCTCTCAGGTCCACAGACCAGAATCTCCTAACAGTTCCAAGGACCAGATTTAAAAGTCGAGGTGATCGCTCCTTCCAGTCTGTTGCACCTCGACTTTGGAATGAACTTCCTTTAGTTTTACGCTGTATAGACAGTCTAGACTCCTTTAAAAAGCAGTTGAAGACCCAATTGTTCAAAACTGCTTTTAAATAACTCTTTTATGTTCTCTTGTTGTTTATTAATGATTTTGATTTGTAATGATATTTTGTTTGTTTAATTGATTTTATTTGTTTTATCATGTTTGATTCTGTTTTCTGTGAAGCACTTTGTGATTTTCTCTGTGAAAGGTGCTATATAAATAAACTTTACTTACTTACTTACTTACACATGTGTACGGAGCCCCGGAAGGGTCAGGTAGGGAAATAAATTTCAGGTCGGAAGAATCCGTTCCCTCAGTTTACAAAACCGTGCGCACGGATTTTATTCCGTTCCCTCGGTTTACCAAACCGTGCGCACGGATTCCTAATCCGTACCCTCAGTTTACCAAACCGTGCGCACAGATTGCATCACGACTCCAGCAGCTTTGTGCTCAGCATCTCTGCTTCCCAGGGCGCTGTGTAATGTACTCTAAATGCTGCAAGGTGAGTCCTGTTTTGCTTTGTTAATGTCCGAGTGTATGCATTAAGCTGTATTATCGTGGGCGCTTAGCGGCAAATGAACTGTGTTAGATGTTTTTTCACTCAAACACAGTCTTCTGTTTGAAGCGGTTAGCCATGCTACTCCGTTAGCCAGTTTGGTGTCCTGTCTATAGATATATTTTGAGGCTTTGACATAATTTCTGCTTGTGCATGCTAATGAACCATGTTAACTTAGCACACCAGAACTCTGGTTTAACTAAAATAACTGCTTCTTCAATAACCCATTCCGCGGGTAACAGGAAAACCTCTTACGCAACGTGCGACATATTTTCATAGCAACCGGGATGTTTACTTCCAGTATGGTGGCCTATTTAGGACAACAGCATGTTGGTCAACTCAAAGTATCAATGGCGCTGGGTCAGCTGATCTACAATTATTTTCTAACGGTAAAGAAAAGCAGTTACTGTGTTTTATTTTCAAATGGAAAGATACAGATCAATTTTATCAGCAATGGGGACATGAAGCACACACTGTCAGCCAAATAGCATAAATACAGTCCTCTTATCTTGTATCTATGATTTATGTATCTTCTCCCTTTTGAATATTTTATTATAAAATATAGATTTTACTGTAGTTACTACAGCATAACATCAAAAAACTCTTATTTTGGTCTTAATTAATATATGATTTTCTCTTGTTTTAAACAGGTGCAGACCTCCATGTTTCCCAGAAGATACTCGTCTGATTTATGGAGCCAGAGACCACAAATTTAAAGAAGACCAGCGTCCTACACTTGTGGCTGTGTGTTGGAGGTTCCAAACAACTACTGTACATCTCCTACCCTGAGGAGTTCTCTAATATCCTAGATGCCAACATGTGGGTGATGGACATACATAATATAATGTACAGTTCAAAGTTTTAAGTAAGCACCAATTAAAATGATTGCAAATGTCATCACAAACCTCATAGCGTAGAGAAAAACATTTTCAACACATTTAGTCAGATTTTCAACTAACAAATAGTAAATTGTTCATTCCAATATATTAAGTGCTAAGTTAAATGGCAGCTGTTGTAAAAACTGTCATGAAGTTTTCTTTGTTTGGTTCAAACATATGTTTATCATGTAAGTGCCAACTTTGACTGAAATTGAAAAATAAATCTTGTTAACTGCGATGGACTGGCGACCTGTCCAGGGTGTCCCCCGCCTCTCGCCCCTTGACCGCTGGAGATAGGCACCAGCTGCCCCGCGACCCTCTGTGGAGGATTAAGCGGCTACAGAAAATGGATGGATGGATGGAAATCTTGTTAAAGAGGTGAAATGTCATGCAATGGGCACAGTCTTAGTTCATTGATTGATAAGTAATCTCTTTTATGTTGATGTCAGTTCAAACCTCTGCCTTTAGACCAGGGGTGTCAATCAGAAATGTTTTTTTCTGTTATTATTTGATTAAAAAGTACATACCGGTATTTTTGATACAAACTTTTCCAATAATTTGGATGTTGTTATATTATATATTGGATGTTATTATATAAAATATGTGGTGGTTTTATAAAATGTACTCAATTTGATTTTTGCCAAAATTGCTAAATGCACTTATATTGATATGCTGTAGTTTGTTTAAAGAAATAGATAATACTTTGGAGACACTACTTTGTGTTATGCAAATATTTAGCTTACATTTTCTGAAATATATTTACCAATATTTTTGTATTTGGCGTTCATTTGTCATCTTCTAAGGAGTTTTTAAAAAATGATATTGTATTAACAGTAAATGTATCAAATATAGGGTATTTGCAATGTTGTTCCTGCATACGTTCACATGTAAAGGCAACAAATAACCTGAACTTCTATAATCTTATATGTTTGCTGATATTTATTTTACATTTGGCTTTCTAGCTTTGTTTTATTTTTATTTATTGTTTTAAAAATACTGTTTTACCTAGTTATGTACAATAAAACAGTATAACATTTCCTCAAAAGTCAGCTGTGAAGAACACGTTCAAAAAGACCTACAAAGCTGTTTTATTGATGTATTTGTTTCAAAAACTTTTTTCAGTTGCCACAATTCTTGGTGTTGCCTATTTCACAATAGGCAACTATGCAAATCACTCAGGATTTGCTATCATAATTTTGATCAAAATATGCCATTTATACCTTCATTTGAAGTACTGTTCTTAAAGGAAGAAAACCCAAATTGGACTAATCACAGGAATGGACAAGTATGATATTATGCTTTAATAATGTGCATATAATAAACAGTATAATTACAAAAAGAGAAATTAGTGATTAGTGGACAAACCAAGAATCTGTGGTTTGAACATGCAGCATTTAGAGTACATCACAGCGCCCTGGGAAGCAGTGATGCCGAGCACAGCTGCTGGAGTCGTGATGCAATCCGTGCGCACGGTTTGGTAAACTGAGGGTACGGATTAGGAATCCGTGCGCACGGTTTGGTAAACCGAGGG
>SSNR01000092.1:1033774-1128394 GCA_006937965.1 Callopanchax toddi
AATATTTTATTATAAAATATAGATTTTACTGTAGTTACTACAGCATAACATCAAAAAACTCTTATTTTGGTCTTAATTAATATATGATTTTCTCTTGTTTTAAACAGGTGCAGACCTCCATGTTTCCCAGAAGATACTCGTCTGATTTATGGAGCCAGAGACCACAAATTTAAAGAAGACCAGCGTCCTACACTTGTGGCTGTGTGTTGGAGGTTCCAAACAACTACTGTACATCTCCTACCCTGAGGAGTTCTCTAATATCCTAGATGCCAACATGTGGGTGATGGACATACATAATATAATGTACAGTTCAAAGTTTTAAGTAAGCACCAATTAAAATGATTGCAAATGTCATCACAAACCTCATAGCGTAGAGAAAAACATTTTCAACACATTTAGTCAGATTTTCAACTAACAAATAGTAAATTGTTCATTCCAATATATTAAGTGCTAAGTTAAATGGCAGCTGTTGTAAAAACTGTCATGAAGTTTTCTTTGTTTGGTTCAAACATATGTTTATCATGTAAGTGCCAACTTTGACTGAAATTGAAAAATAAATCTTGTTAACTGCGATGGACTGGCGACCTGTCCAGGGTGTCCCCCGCCTCTCGCCCCTTGACCGCTGGAGATAGGCACCAGCTGCCCCGCGACCCTCTGTGGAGGATTAAGCGGCTACAGAAAATGGATGGATGGATGGAAATCTTGTTAAAGAGGTGAAATGTCATGCAATGGGCACAGTCTTAGTTCATTGATTGATAAGTAATCTCTTTTATGTTGATGTCAGTTCAAACCTCTGCCTTTAGACCAGGGGTGTCAATCAGAAATGTTTTTTTCTGTTATTATTTGATTAAAAAGTACATACCGGTATTTTTGATACAAACTTTTCCAATAATTTGGATGTTGTTATATTATATATTGGATGTTATTATATAAAATATGTGGTGGTTTTATAAAATGTACTCAATTTGATTTTTGCCAAAATTGCTAAATGCACTTATATTGATATGCTGTAGTTTGTTTAAAGAAATAGATAATACTTTGGAGACACTACTTTGTGTTATGCAAATATTTAGCTTACATTTTCTGAAATATATTTACCAATATTTTTGTATTTGGCGTTCATTTGTCATCTTCTAAGGAGTTTTTAAAAAATGATATTGTATTAACAGTAAATGTATCAAATATAGGGTATTTGCAATGTTGTTCCTGCATACGTTCACATGTAAAGGCAACAAATAACCTGAACTTCTATAATCTTATATGTTTGCTGATATTTATTTTACATTTGGCTTTCTAGCTTTGTTTTATTTTTATTTATTGTTTTAAAAATACTGTTTTACCTAGTTATGTACAATAAAACAGTATAACATTTCCTCAAAAGTCAGCTGTGAAGAACACGTTCAAAAAGACCTACAAAGCTGTTTTATTGATGTATTTGTTTCAAAAACTTTTTTCAGTTGCCACAATTCTTGGTGTTGCCTATTTCACAATAGGCAACTATGCAAATCACTCAGGATTTGCTATCATAATTTTGATCAAAATATGCCATTTATACCTTCATTTGAAGTACTGTTCTTAAAGGAAGAAAACCCAAATTGGACTAATCACAGGAATGGACAAGTATGATATTATGCTTTAATAATGTGCATATAATAAACAGTATAATTACAAAAAGAGAAATTAGTGATTAGTGGACAAACCAAGAATCTGTGGTTTGAACATGCAGCATTTAGAGTACATCACAGCGCCCTGGGAAGCAGTGATGCCGAGCACAGCTGCTGGAGTCGTGATGCAATCCGTGCGCACGGTTTGGTAAACTGAGGGTACGGATTAGGAATCCGTGCGCACGGTTTGGTAAACCGAGGGTACGGATTAGGAATCCGTGCGCACGGTTTGGTAAACCGAGGGAACGGAATAAAATCTGTGCGCACGGTTTTGTAAACTGAGGGAACGGATTCTTCCGACCTGAAATTTATTTCCCTACCTGACCCTTCCGGGGCTCCGTACATGTGCCTTCTTAAGCAGGGGGACCTTGCGAGCTCTGCAGGATTTTAATCCATTGCGGTGTAATGTGTTTCCAATGGTTTTCTTGGTGACTGTGGTCCCAGCTAATTTGAGGTCATTAACTAACTCCTCCCGTGTAGTTCTAGGATGATTTCTCACCTTTCTCAGAATCATTGACACCCCACGAGGTGAGATCTTGCGTGGAGCCCCAGACCGAGGTCGATTGATGGTCATTTTGTGCTCCTTCCATTTTCGAACAATTGCAGCAACAGTTGTCACCTTCTCTCCCAGCTTCTTGCTAATGGTTTTGTAGCCCATTCCAGCCTTGTGCAGGTCTAGAATTTTGTCTCTGACATCCTTGGACAGCTCTTTGGTCTTTCCCATGTTGGAGAGTTTGGAGTCTGCTTGATTGATTGATTCTGTGGACAGGTGTCCTTTATACAGGTGACTAGTTAAGACAGGTGTCTTTAATGAGGGTGACTAATTGAGTAGAAGTGTCTAACCACTCTGTGGGTGCCAGAACTGTTCATGGTTGGTAGGGGTTCAAATACTTATTTCACTCAATGAAATGCAAATGAGTTTCTATCTTTTATTTAAAGTTATTTTTTTCGAATTTCCTTTTGATGTGCTATCTGCCACTGTTAAAATAAACCTACCATTAAAATGATACTGTTCTGAGACTTTTCATTTCTTTGTCATTGGACAAACTTGCAAAATCAGCAAGGGGTCAAATAATTATTTCCTCCACTGTATATAGAAAGATGGTAACCAGATCAAAAGGTGAAATTTCTAGTTAGGTTTTTAGAGGTTTAAAATAATCTCAAGTGGATGTTAGACAAACACAAACTTTCTTTTCTTCAGCAGTAAAACAACCAACTTAACATTTATTTTCTCTAAATCTACAACTAATTGTAATTATTCAGGTGAAATGACAGCCCCTCCCCAAACATTTGTAGCCTCACCAAATAGGCTACATCCTCTGACCTTTGACCTCTGTTGACCATCACAACAATAATCCATCTTTTTCCCAATAACTTGGAATACAATCACTCTTGGATTATGGTTAACCTGAATCAAGATCCCTACAGGTGTGCTACTGTCCACTTTCAAGTGTCCATCTCCCAGATGACCTTAACTGGACACTAACTGGTCTAATAAAACACTCTCTGTAAAGGAGTCTCTTCTTTAACACCAAATGACTGGTGTTCCAACTGTAATCTCTTGTTTACAGAACATTCGCCTGTGTTCCTGCTCCAAGGACATCCACACACTCACACCCAAAGTGTTATAATGCTTCTCTGCTATTTTCATGCATTTTCTACATTATAATGTGAGTGTTAACCGGCGGAAGTCATGTGACTTGGTAACTCCCTCACAGTCCCTTGTCCAATCAGAACGATTCACAACTCCACTAACTCAGTTCTGATTAGTACACTTAATATCTTCTGATTGGTTAAATTTAAGATAACTCGTCTCAAAACTAATACTCAGTTCCGGTACGAGTCAGTCTTGTCTTGACAGTCTTGTCTTGTCGAGTCTCAGTCTTGGTCTGAGCTACAGCCTGAAAGCAGTTGGAGCTGCTATGCTGCTATCTTGGCTGAACCCTTATCAGCTTTGAACAAGGCCTCTCGTCTCTCCCTCACCACGGGAGAGATCAGAAATGAATTCAGCATGCCTGCTGAAATGCCTCCCTTGCTGACCGGGACGTATCCACGGACTGTCCGGCGAGGTCCTCGGCGGCCACGCCTTCCAGGACCACCACTCCGAGTCTGGGGACTCCAGCCTCAGCTCGTGGAGAAACCAACGCCTGCCAGATCTAGGAGCGTCCACCTGTCAGTGAGCGAACACCACTTTCTGATCGAGAGGTTTGCTTTGATAAAGCTTAATTCTTCCAAACTCAAATTAGCCCTAAATTGACTCTTAAAGTCCCAACTAGGTTAACTAAATTAACTAACTTCCCTAGTCATTAAAACATATGCTACGGTCCGTTAAACCTCACAATTAAACTATCTTTAACATCCTCAACATGTTTAAGAATATTAATTGTGTTTACATCAAACTTTCAAACTGTCTTATCTGTCTGTGTTCTTAGGTTTTTCAAATTAAATGGTTGTTCAATCCTTATCTGGTCTCAGTTCACGTTATTAATAAGGTATTTCAATTCACTGTACTCTTTCAAAGAACCTAGATAATTCCTGTAAACACTGAATATAAGTGATAGTATTGGAGATATTTTCTCCATATAAAACTTCCAAAACTTATTAGTGAATTTACAGAGGGTGTAGTTAAAATAACAAATAGTTATTTCAAAACACTACACATTCATTCTCCTCAACTCCCGCTTTCTGTAGCCCCACCTCTACACGCATGTGCATTGGGGTGGGAATCTTCAGGGTCCTCACAATTTGATTCAATTACAATTCGGAGAGCTGCAATGCAATTATAAAACTATTACCGTATTTGCCCGAATATAGGACGACCCTGATTATAAGACGACCCCCATTTTTCAAGACTGATCTTCAGAAAAAAATAATAAAATCACTTTATAAAGAAACTATTTTTAATTAAAATTTGAGCAAATAATTTATATGATACCTTAATTATAGACTGCTTTAATATTTGCTTATTAATCAGACAGGAATTAAAGTAGTATGTGACAACATATTTCAGTCAATTGGGGGAAAAAAAGAAGCTCTCTCTTCCTCACTCTGGCTGTGTGGGCCCTCCCTCTATCCTTCTCTCTCTCACGGAGACTGTGTGTGTGTGTGTTTGTGTGTGTGTGTGTGTGTGTTTGTGTGTGTGCGCGCGCGCAGCTTCAGAAACCTGTCTTGTGTGTGGACATCAGGCAGCGCAGGATTCTCAGGTGTTTTTCAGGCTTGAGGAAGAATGCGCGTGTGAACCGAGCAACGCGCTCACCTGTACAGAGCTCACGCTGAAAACACTGCAGCCGCCGTGGGTCCACTGGTCCGACAGAAGGTTTCGGCTCCGTATGTACTAAACAGAACCGGACCGAACCAAAAACCCAAACTAGTCTGAAAACGCCAGAAGCTGGAGCTGGACTTTGCCATCAGGTGTTTTTATCCTCAGTGGACCTGTAACTTTGAGGTGGAGCGGACGTCTGGGACCGCTCGCGGTCTAAGAGCTGCTTCCTGCAGGCGCCGCTTCTGTCATTTGAACATAAAGCATGCGCCCCCTGCTGGGGCGCGATAGTAAGACGACCCCCCCTTTTTAAAATTATTTTTAATGAAAAAAACCTCGTCTTATATGCGAGCAAATACGGTATTTGTAGCGGTACAATGCTTAGGGCTGTAAGGTTCAGAGTGCAATATAATAAACAAGCTACTAAAAGCTAGCTGCCGAACTCCCGGGTCTTCTTCATGGTGTCAGAAACGGCGAACTACAAGTCTCCACGGGGAACTTGTTGAGGTTTGGTATAATGTCAGTGCTGGTGGACGGAGTTTCGTGCAGTTTGGTTGAGCGAAGAGACCAAAAAGCTGACTGTTAGCCGCGAGCTAGCGGAAGTTGCTGCGGTCCCGTTTGGCGCATTTTATGAGGAGGGAGAAATACAGAGAGCCGACGCGTCTGAAAGTTTGGGTCCTGAACGTCTGGAGACCAGGGATTTTCCAACTAGGATGGCGACAACGGTACAAATAACTCCCCCAGAGCCGTTTGATTTTTCATGTCCTGCAGACTGGCCAAAGTGGATCAGACGATTTGAAAGGTTTCGTACTGCAACTTCTCTGGATGAAAAATCGGAGGAATATCAGGTGAATTCACTCCTGTATGCAATGGGAGATGCAGCTGATGACGTTTTAGCAGTTTTACCTCTGTCTGAAGCAGATAAAAAGAAATATAACTCTGTTAAAGCAGCATTTGAACAACACTACGTTGGAAAACACATTATTTTTGAAAGGGCACAGTTCAATTCCAGATGTCAACAAGAGGGGGAAAGTACAGAGTCTTTTATTACAGCTGTGCACAAACTGTCAGAAAACTGTGGTTTTGGAGTGCTTAAAGAAGAACTTATAAGGGACAGAATTGTGGTTGGCATAAAAGACAAAAAGTTGTCATAACACTCACAAAAGCTATAATGAAGGTCAGACAGAGTGAAACTGTGAAGAAACAACAAACTATACTGCTCAGCGGCGTACGAGAGGACAAAACCTGTAACGTGGATGCTATAAAGGCAAACATGAGAAAAACAAAGACACAGACATGGCAGCAGTCAAAGAAAGGACAAAGATCAGACAAGCAGTGTGGAAAAGAGTGCAGCCGCTGTGGACGTAAAGATGCACACTCATGGAGAGACTGCCCAGCTAGAGATGTACTATGTCGTAAATTCCACAAGAAGGGACATTTTGCTGTAGTTTGTCGTAACAGAGAAACAGCAGGTCTACGTGAGGTTGTAGAAAACCAGGATGACATAGACAGCGACGATTATGTGTTTCTAGGTGAGGTAGAGACTGAGAGATCAGAGCCATGGGTAGAAAAAGTCCAGATGAACGGGGTAAATGTTAAGTTTAAACTGGACACAGGGGCAGATGTTACGTCCATTCTGGAGGAGTGTTACTTACCTGAACGAGATGGTGAGCTGCAGAGGCCCAGAAAGACACTGCTAGGCCCAGGTAGATGCCCACTTAAAGTGAAGGGCTGCTTTAAAGCACAAATGGTAGCAAAAGGACACAGCACCTCAGAGGATGTTTACCTGGTGTCAGGACTAGTACAGCCATTGTTAAGCAGACCAGCATGTGAGGCTTTGGGTTTAGTGTACAGAGTAGAAACTGTAATAAAATCAGAGACAGATTTCAGAACCGCCTATCCAGCTGTGTTTCAGGGTTTAGGCAAGTTAAAGGAGCCTTACCACAATGAGCTAGAACAGGGAGCTACACCTGTTGCTCTGTCAGCCCCCAGACGTGTCCCCCTTCCCCTTAGATATGCAGTATGTGCAGAGTTACACAGGATGGAAGAGATGGGTGTAATTTCAAAAGTTACTGAGCCGACAGCATGTGTTCAGGCATGGTAGTTGTCCCCAAACCAGGTGGAAAACCACCTAGGATATGTGTAGATCTCACACCCCTAAATGCAGTTGTGAAAAGGGAACGTCATATCCTCCCAGCTGTAGATCAAACACTAGCAATGATGAAAGATGCTAGGGTGTTCACAAAACTGGATGCTCGATTGGGTTTTTGGCAAATACCCCTCACACCGCAGTCAAAGCCCCTCACGACGTTCATCACTCCTTTTGGGAGATATCAGTTCAATCGTCTCCCATTTGGAATATCGTCGGCTCCAGAACATTTTCAAAGGAGGATGTCACAGATGCTTGAGGACTTTGAGGGAGTCATCTGTCAGGCGGATGATGTACTTGTCTATGGCAGAAACAAACAGGAGCATGATCAAAGACTACACAGTGTGCTCCAAAAGTTTCAAGAAGGACTCACTCTGAATGAAAAATGCGAGTTTGCAAAGACGGAAATCATGTTTGTGGGCCACAAAGTTTCAGCGAAAGGCATCGAGCCTGACCCAAACAAGGTAAAAGCATTACAACAGCTGCCACAGCCAACATGTGTGGCAGATGTGCAACGTCTTATGGGCATGGCTAAAAACCTTGCAAAATTTGTGCCTCAACTTGCTACAATAACCATGCCATTAAAGAAGCTGCAAAAAGAGAGGAATGAATGGGTTTGGGGAAAGCCCCAGGAAACAGTGTCTCAGAGACTAAAAGAAATACTAAGTTCCTCAGAAGTTCTTGCTCAGTATTCCAACATGGCAGACACAAGAGTTTCAGCTGATGCATCGCCATACGGAGCTGTACTCACACAGAAGCAAGGTGATGGTTCATGGCGACCTGTTATATACATCTCAAGAGGACTGACAGACACTGAGAGGCGCTACGCCCAAATCGAAAAGGAGGCGCTAGCGGTCACATGGGCGTGTGAAAGACTCTCATCATACCTAATGGGTCTACAGTTCACATTAATGACAGACCACAAACTGCTGGTTCCTCTACTCAGCACAAGAGGCTTGGACGATCTTCCTCCACGGGTCCTGTGATTTCGTTTGAGATTGTTACGTTTCACCTATAACATCACACATGTTCCAGGAAAAACCCTTGTCACCGCCGACGCCCCGTCCAGAGCACCACTGGTTGGTCCACCCTCTGCAGAAGATCTGCAGCTCGAGAAAGAGGTTGAAGTTTTTGTGGACAGTGTTGTAACCTGTCTCCCAGCCTCTGACAGAAAGCTGGAGATAATAAAGACAGCACAAAAAGAGGATAATGTCTGCACAAGTGATTGACCACTGTTTTACAGGATGGCCAGAGAAATGCCAGTTGGATCCAGACATTAGGCCCTATTGGCAGTATAGGACGGACTTTCACCTTGCAAACGACCTTTTGATGAAAGAACAGAGACTTGTCATACCACCTGCCCTGAGAGCTGATATTCTTCAGCGTCTGCATGAAGGCCATCAGGGGATTTCAAAATGCAGAGTCAGAGCTAGAGAATCAGTTTGGTGGCCCGGCATCTCCACAGAAATTGCTCAAATGGTGGACAGGTGCGAGATATGCCAGAAACACAGCATTCAACAGAGGGAACCACTCCTTCCAACTCAGGTTCCAGACCGCCCATGGCAGAGAGTCAGAATAGATCTCTTTGAGTGGTCCAAGAAACAATACCTTCTCATAATAGATTTCTTCTCTAGATACATCGAGATAGCTGAGCTTAAGTACACTGTGGCAGAAGTCACCATAACAGCTAGAGACTTTTTCAAGACATGGCATAGCAGAGGTTGTTGTTTCCAACAACGGGCCACAGTTTTCCTCAGAACTGTTCAGGAAGTTTGCTGAGGAGTACCAGTTCACACACATCACCAGCAGCCCGCGCTATCCACAAGCCAACGGTGAGGCCGAACGGGCAGTGCGGACCATAAAGGACTTGTGGAAAAAGGAGAGTGATCATAACAGAGCACTGCTGGCATACAGAGCCACTCCACTGGAACACGGGTTCTCGCCAGCTCAGCTACTAATGGGGAGAAACCTGCACACCTCCCTGCCCCTACCAACAGCCAAACTGGATCCCCAGTGGTCTGACCTGCAGGCTTTTCGTAAGAAGGATGAGGAGGGAAGGTGTCAGCAGGCAAAACATTACAACCAGGGACACAGAGCCAGACTGCTCCCACAACTCACACCAGGATAGAAAGTCTGGATCACTACAGAAATAACTACTGGTGCAGTTTTAAGGCCAGCCAGTACTCCCAGATCATATGTAGTAGAAACTGAAAGGGGTATTCTCAGGCAGAACTGAAGCCATCTTCGACCTACAGGGACTGTTACTAGGTCTGGTCGACTGGTAAAACCACCTGATAAAATGGATTTGTGAACAAAGTGAGAAGAAAAAGATAAGCAAATGTTCCATAAGGGTTGTTCTATGTATAAGTGGTTATGAATGTTGTTTTTAATATGACAAAATAGTTCAGACAAGTTCTGTCATAGAAAAGCTGATAATGTTCAAAGCTACACAGCACTTTGATTAATTGGAACTATGGAAAAACTGTTGAGACTGTTATTTGTTTTGAATAGAAATAGGTCTTATGCTAAAAGAAGGAGGTGTAGCGGTAGGACTACGTCTCCCACAATGCTTTGGGCTGTAAGGTTCAGAGTGCAATATAATAAACATGCTAAGCTAGCTGCCGAACTCCCGGGTCTTCTTCATACATTATTGATGCATCCTTGTTCTTCCCACTCACCTTCTTGCCATGTGACTATGTGGTACTTTTACAGCAAAGCAGTTGTAATAATGCAACATGAATTTACTTCCATCATCTTTAATTATTAAAACATAACAGTGCAATCATTTAAATAACAAAATTAATTCAAATTCAGGAGGACCTGCAGCGCACCGTTTGGAGACAGCATGCTGCTGTCCATGGTTCTGATTTTGCAGTCCGTCAATAAGTTAAAACATCTTTTCTACCTGTAAAAGTGTAGATTTTCATTCTCACCTTGCTGCAGACAAAGAGGCTCATAAAGGAAAGGGGGATAAGGTGCGACTCATCCAGACTCTGTCAGCACACAGTGAGCATTCTCCGAGGAGTCAGGACGCACTGCTCTCCGCTACACGGAGGAGATCATCATGACGCAGGACAAAATGTGTTTAAAAAAAATTTTAAGCATGAAAATGTGCACAAAAACAACGCTGCAGAAGGTGAACTGTAAAAGATTGAGGGACCACAGAAACCGACTGAAAAATCTTTGAACAAAGCATCCAAATTCCAAAGCACATTAAACCTGTAACATGTTTTGCTCACTGACAGTTCAGCCAGGTCATCCACTTTTTGTTTTTTTGAAAAATTTTAAAATGAACTTTTGTTTTGCCATTTCTAAAATGCTTTGGTTGCCAGTGACACTACAGGTCACAGCAGCATATGCACAGTTAGCAGCAGCTTTCTGGAGAGTTCCAAAATTATTCAAATTAGCCAATGATGGCAAGACTTGCAAATGATGTAATAGATAATAGTTAAATAAAATCACCACAACACATTCATGCTGTTAATGTAAAATTTATTCTATTTCATTTCATTTTATGACTTAAATGACACCCTTCAAAAATAAAACTAATTTATATATAATTTTGTTGAGGAAACCATTTGATTGGGTGGGGCCTGGTTCACACCATACCCTGACGGGGGCCGTTGCCTGACAAAAGTATGGCGCAGCGAATAATGCTGGAAGCATTACTCACTGTTAGCATTCCTGGTACAGAGGCTTAGCCTGGCAGCAGGGCATATAAAGCCTGGCAGGCCTCCAGTGTAATAAAGCACTGGGGGGAACCCTGACACACCTGTGTGTGTGTGTGTGCGCGCGCGCAACCAAAATAAACGCGTATCCTTGGCAAGCCTGTGTGGAGAAAAGTGTAAAAATAAAGTCCTCAGTAACTGGGGAATGGATAACTTTTTAGTAGGAATTAGCTCTGACTTGTCCTGGAAACACGGAGCGTCCTGAGTGTGTGGCCCCCACCTTTACAGGTTTGTGTGAAGCGTATGCACGTTGACTGACAGCCGACAATGTGGAAATTAGAATTTTATTGGCTGAAAAAGTTCCCTGGTCAGAGAGAATTCAAAGTGGTCTATAGGACAAAGGAGGGCCTTCAGAAGAATAACAAATGTTGTGGAACTATAACATTCTTTTCATAGTTTAGAAATGAACTTTCAATTGAAACATGTATAAAACTCTGATACATAGAAAAATGCTCCATATCAGCTTTAAGTTTAAACTCAACATTCACCATGTATGCTCTATACCTGTCTTCTTTCAGCTGCCAGTCTGTCTCACTCAGTAGGTTTTTTCAACGTGGGATTTCAACTCATGTCTTGTTTGTTCTACTGGTGCACAAAATAAATGTGTCAAAACTTGAGCAACACAACCAGCTTCCATTTAGCAATCTCAACAAAGAGGAAAACCGTTTTATACTAATATTCAGAAGACCCTATTCATCACCATGTAAAAAGGGATTTGAAAACAACAGTTTTAGAAGAGCCACAGGGTTTTGGTAGGTGAAGCATGGTTAAAAAATGATAGGGGAAAATGGAAATGGAAAGCAGAAGTGATGGCCACATTCGTTTATACCACAGTACAACATAGTGGAATACGTTCTCATTAGGAGCAGAGACCAGCCAGTTTCACCGCACTCAGGAGGCAATTAAGATACTTTGGTCCTGGGATTGAACCCTGATCTCCCAATCAGTGGACAACCTCTCTTCCCCTGATCCATAGTCACCCATCTCTTAGAAAAGTTGGATATGTATAAGAGGAAAAATACAATGAAAATGTTTGTACAATATGGAAAAAAATCAGGTGGTGGTAGGGGGTTTGACCATCAAGATGAGAGGTAATACTGGAGAGCAACATGTCATAGATTTCCAACCAAGACTTCAGCACAATAGACCTTCCTCCATATTAAGGCTGGGTTCAGCCTTAGAGATAAGGTGAGGAGCTCTGTTTTCCAAGGGTAGCTCCTCTGCATCAAAAGGAATCAGCTTAGGTGGTTCGGCATCTGAGAAGAATGCCTCCCTCCAGTGCAAACCCATAACAATTTTTGATGGTCTGAGAGGCTCAATTGTTTGTTTGTTTTTCTCCAGTCACTCCTCCTCTCTTTGGCTGAGGGATGAAGATCCCGTTATCTGATCACGCGTCCGGTGAATCCTGCGGGGCTTGCGCCTCTCATTATAATAAAGTGAATGGGAGTGCACGCCGCCCAAACTGTGTTTCCCAGCGTAAACTGACAGCTTAAAATTCAACTAATCAAACAATATCAACACGAAAAACACATTTATCTGTCAGTGACTTTATCAGAGGGTTACAGTTGTTTTCAGAGACTCACATTAAATACTAAATACCCCAAAAGTCGTTTTACTAAAACATGATGACAGAGTCCTGCATGCTGTAACATGGTGAAATAAACAGTAGATAAATAAAGTCCTTTTAAGACAGATTGAATCCATTACTGATAAACTGGATGTTACAATCACTTTTTGACAGGTGAAAAAAATCAGTTAAAGTGAAAGCTATATAAAAGGGTGAGCTTTAGAAAACAGCTGCATTCCTGACAGATAAATTTGTTTTAGTATTAAAAATGTTTGAATGGTACAAATTCAACCTGCTAAATTTATCAAACATCAATGAGCTCAGATTTCATCTGGTCTGGTGAATGTTGGTGGGTTTGTGACTCTGGCCTGGGAGGTTATGACAGCTGTTGGTATTTTTTTGTTAGGCTGGTAACTTACACCACCCCTGACCCCTGTGGTGATTTTTTCTTTTCTTTTTTTTTTGTGGTTATTTTTTTTTCAATAACAAAGTGTACCTTGGCTCAAAAACACTGCCTTTAATATTGTGATCATAAACATTGAATCTCAATTCTGAAGCTGTTCTGTAAATAGTTTTCAAATAAACAATACATATAGCTACTTCTGATCAATCCATATCAATTTCAGACTTAAAATAATGAACAGATTTAAACCATACCCACTTCCAGTCAAACCACACACTTCTGGCTTAACCCCCACCCACTTCCGGTTTAGGCCACACCCACTCCGAGTACAGATACAGATAGAGATAAATTAGATTGTTGAACAGATAGATAGTGGTGTACTCGCTCATCCCTAGTACATAGCCTACTCATATTTATGTAGACCCCTAATTTTATATCTTCTCTGGCATGGGAACCCATATTGCCCCAACCCAATCTTTAATAAGTGGAAGAAAATGGATGGAAGAATCCTCGACTAGCAGGAAAAAACCATGTAAACCTCAACTCCACCAGAAATGTAGTAGACAATATTCTACAAGCTCAATTATCACACATACTAGTATGCACATCTTCCGCCCCAAGTAAATGCGAGCACAATTATGTCCTTTTTAAAGTTACAATTTAGAGGAAATGTAGCATTATTTGATATGGAAAAATCCCAATCAAAAGAAAGGGTGACAGCTGCATTGTTTTATTAGTAACAAACAATGGTAGGTAATTTCAAAATGTGAGTTTTAGCTGAAAGTTTTCTTTATTAGTGCAGAGTACAAGGTGTTTTTTAGACATCATAAATGTTACTTTTATAATTCAGCAGTGTTATGTGTAGCATGTTGGGCTGCAAACACACATGAGAAGCATAAGAAACATCCAAGACACAACTGCACAGACATACTAGCAGGAGCTGAGCTGTGCAAAAAATACAACAGACATTTACTGGTTTATACCTTCCAATACTGTTACACAATGATTAATTAAATAGAAGCTTAAAACTGTATGCTGCATAAAGCTTCTATTGTGTGGATTTCTTTGAGTTGGACTATAAGCTGCAGCCTTCAGTGTCTGATTTTCAAGTGTCTGAGATCAGAGACAAATTACATGTCTGGCTTCGGGTGGCATTTGTCTGAAAACTACAAGCAAATGAGCTGTTTTTAGTTAAATCAATATTAATAAACCCATTTGATTTAGCTAATGACTAGGAGACACGGAAATCACAAAATACTAAACAAAATATAAGGTAGGATATAGAATGCAAATAATGAAAATGTAGTTTTTGAAAAAATAAGGAAAAATCACACATGCACACACACACACACAATCAATCAATTAAATTAAATTAAAACTGAAGGCCTGACTCACTCAAATGAACTCCACCTGCTTTATTAAAATTTTCTTTAAATTTATTTTGATTTATTTATTTATTTTATTTGCCACCACTTTTTCTTCTGAATCAGTCTTCAATTTACAAAAAAACACTCATCAAATGTAGCAGGCGTGAGCAATTTGCACTCTTTTTTGTGACAGATTGCAGTTGTGATTGCACAAAAAATGGCCTTCCTTAAACACAGCAGGCACAAAAATGACAGAGAAAAATAAAAACTAAGGTTCAGCAAGTTCTGAACCGATGAGGAGCAAAGGCACTACTCCAAACTGGACATCTTATAGTGCCAATGAGGAATCACATTAGGGATTTTAATCAATATTTGCTGTTGGGGTTTTTCAGTGCAGATCTTCGTGATTCATTTTTATTAACTGGCTAATCTGAAGTAAAGCTTAAAGCATACTGTAACAAAACAACATCCCTGGGTTGGCTTGAACCATCACCTTTAGGTTAACAGCCAAACACACAAACCGATTGCACCACAGAGACGATGTTTGTGGAGTCTGGAATGCGTGGTCTCAGCAAACCGTCTACTTTAATTAATATGTTTATTCATTTATTAGATGCTTTTATCCAAAGCAACGTACATACAATTAACAATCACCCTATCAGGCATGTTGTGATTTGTAGGGGAAACCGGTGTAGGCATAGACATATATACGTAGACGCCCCGTGGACTGGCGCCGCCTATTGGAGCTGGCGACTCAGCGAGCCGCCATCTTGGATGGGTTCCCAGACGGCCCCGGTCAGCTTATTTCTACTGAGGAAGGTGTTTACTAAACTACAAAAACACGATTTATTTTGCTCTTTAACAAAATCAGACTTACGCAGGGGGAAGCTGCCTTCAGCATTTCTACTTCAACAATCTGGAACACTCTTAATGGATCTGAGGGAAGCAGCATCTGAGCAAATTTAAAACTATTAAACTTATGACTGTAATCCTCATACTTTAATATTATTTGTTTTAATTGTTTAGTTCTGTATTTTATATTAGGAATTTTTAATTGTTTTCACGGCTTTTATTTCTTTTATGTACTTGTGTGTTTGTGTGTGCATGTTCAAATGTGTGTGGGGTGCATGTATGTTTGTGTGAGTGAATGTTTGTAAGTGTGCATTTTAATGTGTATTTGTATGTGCACTATGTTGATGAGTATGCACATAATGTGTGAATATATATTTACCCTAGATTATTTTATCTGCTGTGAAGCTCATTATATGCATGAAATGTGCACTGCTCTATGAATAGTTTGATTTAATTTGACATATTAATAAAATACAAATATATATAATAAAACCATAATTTTATATAATATATAAAAATATGAATTAATGAATTTTATATTTTAATAAAACGTTTTTATCCTCCTCCTTGAACTGTCACCTTATCGTGGTGGAGGAGTTTAAGTGCCCTAACGATCCTAGGAGCTATGTTGTCTGGGGAACTTGTGCCCCTGGTAGGGTCACCCATGGCAAATTGGTCCTAGGGGAGGGGTGAGACAAAGAACGGTTCAGAAGACCCTTTATGAAAAGTACATCAAAGAGTCCGAGTACCCGGCCTGGAGGGTTACCGGGGTCCCACCCTGGAGCCAGGCCTGGGGTTGGGGCCCGTGGATGAGCGCCTGGTGGCCGGGCCCAGCCCGAACCGGAGACATGGGCTCATCCAACTGTGGGCCCACCACCTGCAGGAGGGGCGTGAAGGGTCCGGTGCTATGTGGATCGGGTGGCAGACCGAGGCGGGAGCTTTGGCGATCCGATCCCTAGCCGGGAAAACTGGCTATCGGGACATGGAACATCACCTATCTGACAGGGAAGGAGCTGGAGCTTGTGGAAGAGGCTGAGCGATACCGGCTAGATATAGTCGGGCTCACCTCGACACATAGCGTTGGCTCTGGAACCCAAGTCCTGGAGAGGGATTGGACACTTTTCTTTGCTGGAGTTGATCCGGGTGAGAGGCGGAGGGCTGGGGTGGGTTTTCTGTTAGCCCCAAGACTCTCTGCCTGTATGTTGGGGTTTACCCCGGGGGACGAAAGGGCAGCTTCCCTGCGCCTGCGGGTTGGGGAACGGGTCCTGTCTGTTGTTTGTGCTTATGCACCAAATAGCAGTTCAGAGTACCCACCCTTTTTGGAGTCTCTGGGACAAGTGCTGGATAGCGCTCCAACAGGGGACTCCATTGTCCTGCTGGGGGACTTCAACACTCACGTGGGCAATGACAGCGTGACCTGGAGGGGCGTGATTGGGAGGAACGGCCCGCCCAATCTGAATCCGAGTGGTGTTCTGTTATTGGACTTCTGTGCAAGTCGCAGTTTGGCCATAACGAACACCATGTTCGAACATAAGGATGCCCACCGGTACACCTGGTACCAGGGCAGCCTAGGTTACAGGTCGATGATTGACTTTATAGTTGTATCATCTGACCTGAGACCGTATGTTTTGTACACTCGGGTGAAGAGAGGAGCGGAGCTGTCAACTGATCACCACCTGGTGGTGAGCTGGATCAGATGGCAGGGGAAGATGCCGCGCAGACCTGGTAGACCCAAGCGCATAGTGAGGGTCTGCTGGGAACGCCTGGCAAAAGAGCCGGTCAAGATGGTCTTCAACTCCCACCTCCGGCAGAGCTTCGACTGCGTCCCGAGAGCAGTGGGGGACATTGAGTCCGAATGGGCCTTGTTCCACTCTGCGATTGTTGAGGCGGCTGTTGCTAGCCTGTTGCTGTTGCTAACACCATCCTGCTCTCATTTGATCATAAACTAATAAAACACACAATTATTTTACATTCTGATAATTACATATTACACTAGATTTGATGCATATTTTAAATATATTTAGTATATTGCTGTACTGTTGCTAGCTGTGGTCGCAAGGTAGCTGGTGCCAGTCGTGGCCGTAACCCCCGTACCCGCTGGTGGACACCAGAGGTTAGGGCAGCCGTCAGGCTGAAGAAGGAGGCCTACAGGGCGTGGCTGGTCTGTGGGTCTCCAGAGGCAGCAGACAGGTACCGGCGGGCCAAGCGGAGTGCAGCGGTGGCAGTTGCCGAGGCAAAATCTCGGGCATGGGAGGAGTTTGGCGAGGCCATGGAAAAAGACTATCGATCGGCTACAAAGAGGTTCTGGTAAACCATCCGGCGCCTCAGGGGAGGAAGGCAGCAACTTGCTCACACTGTTTACAGTGGGGACGGGGAGCTGCTGACGTCAACTGGGGCTATAGTTGGACGGTGGAAGGAATACTTTCAGGAGCTCCTCAATCCCACCGACACACATTCCGAGGAGGAACCAGAGCCTGGGAGACCTGGGGACGGACTGTCCAATCTCTGGGGCAGAAGTCGCTGAGGTAGTCAAACAACTACGCAGCGGCGGAGCCCCAGGGGTGGATGAGATCTGACCTGGGGACCTCAAGGCGATGGATGTTGTAGGTCTGTCGTGGCTGACACGTCTCTACAACATTGCATGGTCATCGGGGGCAGTTCCTGTGGAGTGGCAGACCGGGATGGTGGTTCCCATTTTTAAGAAGGAGGACCAGAGGGTGTGTTCCAACTATAGGGGGATCGCACTCCTCAGCCTCCCTGGAAAGGTCTACTCCAGGGTACTGGAGAGGAGGTTCCGGTCGATGGCTGAATCTCGGATTGAAGAGGAGCAATGTGGTTTTCGTCCTGGTCGTGGAACTGTGGACCAGCTCTTTACCCTCGCTAGGGTGATGGAGGGGTCATGGGAGTTTGCCCAACCAATCCACATGTGTTTTGTGGATTTGGAGAAGGCTTATGACCGTGTCCCCAGGGGCACCCTGTGGGGGGCGCTCCAGGGGTATTGGGTTGATGGTCTTTTGTTAAGGGACATTCAGTCCCTGTACCAGAGGAGTGTGAGTCTGGTCCGTATAGCCAGCAGTAAGTCGGACCTGTTCCCAGTGAGGGTTGGACTCCGCCAGGGCTGCCCTTTGTCACCGGTCCTGTTCATAACCTTTTTGGACAGGATTTCTAGGCGCAGCCGTGGCGTGGAGGGTGTTGAGTTTGGTGACAGAAGAATCGCGTCTCTGCTTTTTGCGGATGATGTGGTCCTCCTAGCTTCATCGAGCTTTGACCTTCAGCTCTTGCTGGGGAGGTTCGCAGCCGAGTGTGAAGCGGCTGGGATGAGGATCAGCACCTCCAAATCTGAGGCCATGGTTCTTGACCGGAAAAAGGTGGATTGCCAACTCCGGGTCGGGAGAGAGGTCCTGCCTCAAGTGGAGGAGTTCAAGTATTTCAGGGTCTTGGTGAGGGAAGGAGGGAGCGGGAGATCGACAGGCGGATTGGGGCAGCGTCTGCAGTGATGCGGACGCTGAACCGGTCTGTTGTGGTGAAGAGGGAGCTGAGCCGGAAAGCAAGGCTCTCGATTTACCGGTCGGTCTACGTCCCAATCCTCACCTATGGTCATGAGCTTTGGGTAATGACCGAAAGAACGAGATCGCGAATACAAGCGGCTGAAATGAGTTTCCTCCGCAGGGTGGCCGGGCTCAGCCTTAGGGATAGGGTAAGAAGCTCGGACATCCGGGAGAGACTCGGAGTAGAGTCGCTGCTCCTCCATATCGAAAGGAGCCAGTTGAGGTGGTTCGGACATCTGGTAAGGATGCCTCCTGGACGCCTCCCTCGGGAGGTGTTCTGGGCATGTCCTGCTGGCAGGAGGCCCCCAGGTTGACCCAGGACAAGCTGGAGGAAATACATCTTCAGTTTGGCCTGGGAACGCCTGGGCGCTTGATGAATTAACTCCGGTTACGTGTGGAGCGAGGGACCCATCCAAGATGGAAGCGACGCTGTTTCGCCCAGCGGCAGGCCACGGGGCGTCTACGTATATATGTCTATGGGTGTAGGTACCGGATCTACTCAGGGTCCTTCTCCTGCCAATAACTTCACACTATGGCAAAGCCACTCTGACAAAATACACTGTAAATCCTGCCGGTACTGTTCTTCCACACGTTTTGGAATAAGTTTTAACAGGTTTGTTATTAAATACATATTTCTTACCACCTAAATGTTTTCTTTATATCTGTAATTTGTGAATAAAAACATGATATTCTATTTGTTTTGAAACTACATCAAATCAACATCAGACTGTGCCAAATAAGCACAACAGTTCTTATATGTGAATGTCTTCCACATGTTTACATATTTATCAGGCCTGGCCGTTTGAATATACGGAGCCCGTCTCATGACATATTGGAAAAATAAGTAAATTGTGGCCACGAAATAGTTATACCATTCCCATGATATAGTAATTTGTTCCCACGAAAAGCTATTTCGTGCGCACGAATTAGTATTTCGTGCGCACGAAATACTAATTCGTGGGACCTGGTCTGGACTCCGTGCACAGCAGGGCAGCACTAGTCAGCTGTGGCTGCACGTATTATTGTGGGGATGCAGCTCTTTGTCTGCACCCTGATAGAATTACTGGGGACATTTCAGTGATTTCTGGATATTGGTGGAGATATTGGACTCTGGTTTTATGTTTAAAATATCGTGTGCCCTTTATCAATCAGCTCTACTTTGAAAGTGCCATGATTTGTGTGCAGGTGTGACAGAGTGGATGTTAATAAGGAGCACTAAGGCTCATGTTTACCCCAAGGAGACAGGACCAAGGATGTTTAAAATAATGGTTTTATTTACAAATAAAACAAAACTAGTCATAAGCTCCAACCAAACAGTGGGGATCCACCAGCAGGGGGCGGAACCCTGCAGGGCAGCAGACCACAAACCTGAGGGTGCACCACACCCACCCTAGGTCCTGCTCCAGCTGCTGCCTCTGCAGAGGGCCCAGCTCCACCTCCTCCTGGCGAGCTCCACTGAAAGAAATAAATGAAAACGGTTAATGACACCTTGTTAGTCCCTCTCTCCCGACTGTTCCCCACACACGCACACCACACACAAGCCCTCAAGAGCACCGGTATGCTCCAATAAATTGTCTGGGACCAGCGTCCGTCCCACGGCTCCATAGAGTCCTGCAGTCCAGAAGCTGAACTGCCGTGGTCCAGCTGACCTGCCAGCTGCTACTGGACTGGACTGATCCGGCGGCAAGCGGAGTCCTAGTCAATGTCTGAGAGGCTTAAGGTTGCAGCGCTGGTCCACTGTGCTGGAGACGGAACCAAGAGAAGAGGAAGTCCCCACAGGCAAAACAGCAGCCTCCTGGCGCGACCAGGGCGGTCACTCCCTGGGCTGCTCGCTCACACCTGTGGCACCGTCAGTTATTTGCCAGTGAGTAATCACTAAAACGGCTATAAAACCAGGAACAATCATGCTCATCCTGCCACACAGGGCTGCGCGTCCTGCAGAAACACGAGTTTACCACTCGACGCAACAAAACGTGTGGTAGAAAGTTTGAAAGTTGTGTAACAAGTCATACAGCTCATGACAAAGTGACAAAGATAGATAAAAATGACAAGAACTGAATTAGAAAAGGCACTCGAACATCAGTGGGTAGATCATTATCACAGCTGGTGCAGATGGAAATGAGGGTGCACTGCGGGATAATATCATCAATACTGTTCCGTTCCCACAAAATAGTAATTTGTGGGAACGAAATATGTTTAACGTTCGCACGAATTATTATTTCGTGGGAACAAATTATTATTTCGTGGGAACGAAATATGTTTAACGTTCGTACGAATTACCGTAATATTTCGTGGGAACCAATTACTATTTCGTGCGCACGTTATAGTTACTTCGTGGCCACAATTTATTTATTTTTCCACCATGTCATGAGACGGGCTCCGTATAAATAAATGTAGGATTCTTCTGTATATTTCATTAGTTCTGATGTAAATAAATCTAAAGATTCATTCAAAAAGAAGTTGTAGTCCTTACTCCAGTTAAGAAGGCCTACAACCGCAAATTTGTTCAGACCAATCAAAAGCTTTAGCGTTAAAGTGCCAACGTTACTTTTATGAACGTGGTAACATCACTTCCGTTAGTCATACATTCAGCCAATCAGCTAGTGTTATAAAATTGGCAGACGCAGGCCCCCAAGCTGATCTGGCAGCCCAAGTAGATGTGGCATCTACACCGGAGTACCTGGAGGAAACCCACATATGCACGGGGAGAACATGCTAACTCTACGCAGAAAGGCTGCAGCTGGGATTTGAACTTACGACCTTCCTGCTGCAAGGCAACAGTGCTAACAACTGAGCCACCATGCATATAGATTGATGTCACAAGTCTGTAGTGTGGTATATCAAAACTAAAAGAAAATAGGCAGGCAATTATGTCCACCAGGAAAGTTCAAACCATCTCGACGTAAAAGTCTCGGTAAGCTGGAAAAAAGTCCCAGCACAGTGAGGGGTAAAGTATTTTTATTTTTAAAATTAGAATTGGTTTTTGGTTTAATTTGAGCCCCAACGTACAAGAGGTATGAAGAATCTGCTTCAGGATCTGCAAAGAGAGAGAACAAACAAACAAAAACAGAGGGTATAGATTAGAGGTGGGCATTAGAGCTGTGAATCTTTCAACATCTCCCGATTCGATTCCGATTCTTGGGGTGACGATTCGATTCTGAATCGATTTTCGATTCTGTGCGATTTTCGATTCGATTCTCGATCCAAAATGATTCTCAAGTGGCATTTGACTCACTCTTAGTAACAAAGGGCTCCAATTCCAGGAAGAACTACTTTCCTCTATCAGTTTGAAAGAGCTATGAGAAATTGTTCTATTACTTTAAAGAAAACCTGACTGTGATTAATAAAATTCAGCTTTACAAGGTACAATCAAGTGATTTAAACATTTTAAATGTACAAAGGTGATCTTATGACAGTGAAGAAAAGTTTATTTTTGCTTATCTTGTAAACTTTAACATTTCTTTATAGTTACTTAATAGTATAGACATGTTTTTATTTACAAAACTATTCTTGGTTTCCTCCCATCAAACTACAGAACTACATCCTCCAAAAGGAGGCTGCTGGATGAGGTCACATGACTTGTTCCTGTTGAACCAAGGATTCATAGAGTCTGGGAAAAATTATTCAGATCTTCTGCTCCTTATTGAGGGAATCAGCGCTAAACCATCTGAATCTGAAGGACCTGGTCTCAGTGAATGAGAAAACAGGCTTTAAACATGTTAGACTCTCAGATAACCTCTGATTGTTGATCAAGTTATCAGGATGAAACATTTTTAACACAAACGCATTGATCTGTCATCAGAGGTCTGTCTCTTTTAACTTTACAGCTGTTTTCTAAGGCTCATTCTGTTTTAATAGTTTTACTGTAGAAACCTTCTTCCTGACAGTAAAGGATTAGTATGGAAGATAATCAGTCTCACCAGAATTTGAATTTTTATATGACATTGAATTTAAAACACCAAAATTTTATGCAGTGAATTTAAAACATCAAATTTTTATGCTGTGAAATAAAATTCAAACATTACTTTTGCCAGTAAAAATTTCAGTGTATTATATTTCAGTGTTAAAAAAAATTCAATGTATTATTTTTCAGTGTTAAATATTCAAAGTCAAAATGCGATGTGTTAAAAATTCGACAAAAAAAATTCAGTGTCCTTATTTGTGATTGGTTTATTTCGGATCCTTAAATTCAATGTTTGCTGTAATTCAGTGTAAGTGCTTGGAGCAAGGATAAGCAATCGACTTCGGATAAAGTCGAGCATCATTCAGCCAATCAAATCCTGCTCCTGTAGTCATGTGACACCGTATTTATCAAACAACTTCTGAGCGGCAAGACGAATGGCAGCCAACCGGGACGGTGTAGCGTCGGTGAGTACAAGTACTAATACTAGTATTAGAACTTCATTCATCTGTCCTGTGTTAAAAACAGGTTTTACTTTACACATAGTTCACCAGAGGAGCAGCTTCCATCACTCTTTTTACTGTTTTGAAACAAACGTATGTTCAGCAGCCACCGGAAGTAATGCCAATCCCATTTTTTACACTCTGTCTCTCTGGTTGTAAGGAGTTACAGTAATGCATCGATTTACTGCGGGATGTTAGAGTAGCAATATTTATGCTTTTTGTTAGTTACAGTCTCAATATATCTATGCATCATGTGGACATATTCTAGCTGCAATCATATAACGTACCGTCTGTTACACACACACACACACACATATATATATATATATATATATATATATGTGTGTATATATATATATATATATGTATATATATATATGTATATATATATATGTATATATATATGTATATATATATATATATATAACAATGTGTGTTACATTGTTTGTTTCAAAACAGTATTACCTAAAAAGAGTGATGGAAGCTGCTCCTCTGGTGAACTATGTGTAAAGTAAACCCTGTTTTAACACAGGACAGATGAATGAAGTACTAGTACTAGCAGTACTTATACTCACTCACCGACGCTACACCGTCCTGGTTGGCTGCCATGTCTTGCCGCTCAGAAGTTGTTTGACGAACTATAAACACTGTGTCACATGACTACAGGAGCAGGATTTGATTGGCTGAATGACGCTCAACTTTATCCGAAGTCGATTGCTTATCCTTGCTCCAAGCACTTACACTGAATTACAGCAAACATTGAATTTAAGGATCCGAAATAAACCAATCACAAATAAGGACACTGAATTTTTTTTGTCGAATTTTTAACACATCGCATTTTGACTTTGAATATTTAACACTGAAAAATAATACATTGAATTTTTTTTAACACTGAAAAATAATACATTGAATTTTTTTTTAACACTGAAATATAATACATTGAATTTTTTTAATACCGAAAAATAATACATTGAATTTTTTTTTAACACTGAAATATAATACATTGAATTTTTTTAATACCGAAAAATAATACATTGAAATTTTTTTAACACTGAAAAATAATACACTGAAATTTTTACTGGCAAAAGTAATGTTTGAATTTTATTTCACAGCATAAAAATTTGATGTTTTAAATTCACTGCATAAAATTTTGGTGTTTTAAATTCAATGTCATATTAAAATTCAAATTCTGGTGAGACTGATTATCTTCCATAGATTAGATTTAGTTTACAGGTGATCTGATTAAAGCATCAATTGTCCTTTTTACATCAAATAACTTGATATATTGATTGACTACACATTATATTGATATGATGTTACATCAAACTGATTTTTCACCTGTCAAAGTGATTGTAACATCCAGTTTATCTGTAATGGATTAAATCTGCCTTCAAATGTCTTTATTTCTCTACTGTTAATTTCACATTATCCTATAGGGCTGTTTCATCATGTTTTTGTTAAATAAAACCACTTTAGGGGATTTAAACATTAATATGAGTCTCTGAAAACTAAAGATAAACCTCTGATAGTCATTGACAGATCGATGTGTTTTAGTGTTGATATTGTTTGATTTGTTGAATGTTCAGCTGTCAGTTATGCTGAGAATAATGTGTTTGAGCAGCGCACGCTGCCACATTCACTTTATTAACAAGAGGCTCGTGCACGGCTGAGGCTGTCGGTCCAAATAGCACGTTGGTTCACCAGGAAATGCCTAGAACCCAGACAGCCAGTCCATACCTGTTGATGAGGAGTGTGGTCGGAATTCTGCGCGAACTGAAGTAGCTGCCGTGAATTCCAAACCACGGTCCAGTTCAGGAGGAGGGAGCGTATGCCGAGGTTGGCACCGGCTTGTGGAGTTCACGTGCTTCCCGGTCCAGGTGAAGGAGCTGCACCTCATCACGCCCCCTCACTTGCCGCTCTGAGCGGATGATCAGACAGAAACCACCTGTTGGACCGTCAGAGATGCAGTCTGTGTCTGTCCCGTCCTGGTCTCCACCAATGACAAACACAAATCTACGCCATTGCTTAGTATAGACCCAGATTACAAGCTAACTTTGACAATAGATTAACGCAGACAATTTCTTTATCGCGCGATAAAGAGTCCGGAGTTAACGCAGCCGCTAACGGCGTTATCGGCCCAGCACTAGATACAACAGCAATAAACGGTTTAAAAGTCCCGATACTGCGTACAATAAATCATTACACGCAAACATGCACCATTAAGTTGAAATACAAGTTCAAACATTTTATTTTTCATTTTTCTTGAATGTCATTGCACACTTTATTATTTGGGTGGGTAACTTTGTTGTTGTGTCTTTGGGCAAGAGACTTCACCCACATTGCCTGCTGGTGGTGGTCAGAGGGTGGGGGGTACATTATGGTGAGCTGAGATGAAAAGAATGTTTTTTTCTGAAGAAAAACTTAAGTTTTGTTTTTGGAGATGATTTTTGCCCAACTGTAACGATATTAGCCTCAGTCAATCTTAGATTAACTCTATGTTGGAGAAGCTGGAGGTTGTCCAGCTAAATTTCAAGAAAAAATAAGTTGTTAAAGCTGCACTTGTTGATTTGGTAAAAAATGTAGCTTTTCACTTTTTTTTTAATGCCTCTTAACAACGTTCTAACATAGTATAGCTATAAATATATTGTGGAGATTTAAAAAAACCGAACGAAATCAATAAAGTGGTTGTCCCGCAGTTCTCTAAAAACTTCAGAATTGTCCAATCCTATCGTTCGATCCGAACGATAGGATTGGACAATTCGTCTGTCTGTCTGCTGCACTCCCGCACTGCTTGGATTCGCCATTAATCCGCCCAGGCACATTTTGCAGTAGAAAATCCCAGAAGTGAGAGAGGACAGAAACAGCCGGCTGTTAGCGCTTCCATTTTATGAAAAAATACCAGAGACCCCCCAAAAAAACACTTTTCAGCTAGCAGAAAACTGAAAACGTTTTGAGGTAAAAAGAGGAAAAACCTGGGGGAACGTTTCTACAGCTGGAGTTAGACTCTACATTGTTACCGTGGCAAAGCAGGGTCCCATGCTGAAGGCTGGCCTACGGATTATACCCAATGGGAGGGGTTAGGGTTGGGTACTATGGACCCGACCGTTACATCATCGGTACTAACCAGACCGAAATACAACGTGAATTTCGATGCGTCATTTCGGTGCCCCAAAATATAGCCGCCTAATTGCGCCCTCTGGTGTTTGCCGTTAATAAGCTGTAGCCTGTAGCAGCGTGTAGCACACAAACGTCACGTGACACGCACGCAGCAGGCTGCTGCAGGAAACACAACCCCGACACGCGCACTCGCCCATCTCCTCGTCCCTGCAGCAGTCCAGCGGTGCAGCCGCGGCTCCTCGCATCTCTTCGCCCCGCAGAGCAAGGACACTGGTCTGAAGTGTGCGGGCAGAGGTCCACTTCATGCCGGCTGTCACTCACTCGCAGCGCGTCCCATGAGATCGGTGGGACGCGCAGCGGGGACCAGACGCTCGACTCCTCTCCGCTCACCAGGAAAATCGGTTGGCCTCCTCCTCACATCCTGTTGCTTCTCTTTTTTTCCTTCAGCACAACTTTAATTTCCTTCATTGTCTGTTCTTCTCTTTTCTGTCCTCTTCACTCTCTCTTGCTCTGTCAACCTGAGTGGCACCTAAATAAGTTTCCTCCTGGACACACCCACTTACAACAGGTGATAGTGATTATCAGTCATGTTAAAATCAGTCCACACACAGTGTTCCAAAGAATTAAAAACAAACATTAACACAGTATAAAACATGCAATAATAATGTATAAAAACAGGGGAAAAAATATGCAAATAAATAAAACTTAAAATCAAAACCAAATTTTCACTGTGTGACAACAAGAACACCAAAGAGCACACATAGTTCTGTGTTTTGGATTGTATTTCCATTGTTAATCAATAGATTGAGTTGATGTTCAGTTAATAATTGTACAGTTAAGTTTTTTACATTTAATTAATGTACAGTATAATGTAAATATTTTCTTTCTTTATATTATGAAGAATTTTATGTTAAAATATTGTTGGTCAATTGATTGGCTCGGCCTTTTGCCTTAAGAAATAAAAAGTCATGGGATCATTTAAAAAAATCTGTTTTTAGGTTTTAAAAGTACCGATTTAAATACCGTTTGGGAACCGGTACCATTTTAAAAGTATCGAAATGGCACCGGTACCGAATGAAACCCTTTCAATACCCAACCCTAGGAGGGGTGAGTGCTCTGAGACGTGTTTCTGTAACATAGCTAGCGATACATAGCTTGTTTACAACGCTGCTGAGTGCAGCTTTAAGGAAACAGCAGAAGAGACACTTTAGTATCCTGAATGTCATCATTGAGTCAAATATGATATAGTATGTTACGTACTATATTTCATAATAATCATGAAAAACAGTGTTATTTCATACAACAGATAAAGTTTAAAACACCAATTTTCTAAATGTATTTCTAAATTTGCTTCAAACACAGTGAGTAAAATAAGTTTTGAATATGTCACCAATTTTCTATGTAAACCTATTTCTAAATGTTCTATTGACAAGAAATTCTCACCAGATCTCAGTAACAACTCATCCAATCCACACCCAAAAAATCAAACCGTAAAAGTCCACATATTGAGTTATGTGTAACAAAATGAAATAACTAGAGGAAAAGTATTGAACACATAAAGAATGGTGCAAAAATGCCTGTAAAGTTATGAAAATAGCTGGAAACTAACTTGTAGTAATTAAAAAGTAATATGCCACTTAGTGCAAATCAACATCAGCTGCTTCAATCCAGCTGAAGGTCTATTAAAAAGTGTCTCCTTACCAAGGTGTCACACAAGAAACATCTCATGATGGATGATACCAAAGAGTTCTCTCAGGACCTTCACAGCCTCTGTTGCAAAACATCCAAATGGCATTGGTTTCAGAATTTCTAAACTATTAGAGGTTCCAGTGAGCACTGATGGGGCTGTAATCCTGCAGTGGAATGAACATATTTTCACCAAAATGGTCATCACCAGATGCAAGATTTCAGACAAAGGAGTTAAAAGAATCATCAGAAGAGTTGTTCAACAGCCAAGGGCCACTTGTGGAAACCAAATTTAAACTGTTTGGATGCCATAATACACACCATTGTTGGAGATCAAAGGTCCCCACAAAAATACCAGACACAGTGAAGTTTGAAGGTGGAAACATCGTGATGTGGGGCTGTGTTTCAGGTTACAGTTCTTGCATATTTCATAAAACTGAAAGAATGGTAAATGAAAAAATGCAGTGAGACATTCATGAGAAAAATTTTCTGCATCTACCAGGATGATAAAGATGAAATGAGAGTGGACGTTTTAGCAAGACAATGATCCCAAACAGCCAAGGAACCCCTCAGCTGGTTTCAGAGAAAGAAAATAAAGCTGCTAGAACCAAGAACCAACCAACCACCTGACCTGAATCCTACAGAAATCTATGACGAGAACTAAAGGTCAGAGTTCATAGAAGGAACCTTCAGGATCAGAAGACTGATTGTGTGGAAGAATGGCCCAAAATCACACCTGAGCAACACAGGAGACGAGTTTCTCCTACAGGAGGCGTCTGGAAGCTGCAGCACCAACAAAGACTTTTGGACCAAGTATTAAAAACATCCAGTAGCATCTTCAGTGCTTTGTTTTCCTGCCATTTCATTTTATTACACATAACTGAATAAATATTGATGTGTTGATTTATTTGCATGTGTGGACTGGATGGGTTGTTACCAACATCTGGTGAGAATTTCATTTCAATAGAACCTTTAAAAATAGATTGACGCGTTCAATACTTTTTGTACCCACTGTGTTCAAAGCAACCATTTAACAAAAAGAACAACAGGGTTTTTTTTTTACCCTCACATGAAACAAGTGGTTATTTCTGTTCATGCTCTCTGTGTTACAGGATTAGAGGAATAGATTAGATTAAATAAAACAAATTATGTGAAAGGCAATCAGTTCTAAATGATTAAGACAAATCCAGGAATGATCATTTGAGCTTTTGGTTTATCATTCATTTTGTATATTTTTAAAGGGGACAATCTCTAACACGAATGTCAACAAACCAGATCATAGCTTTAAGCTAATTCACACGTGTAGTCGAGTTTAAAAGGATTCAGTTCAGAATCAGATTAATGTAATAAATAAACGGCATAAAGCAGACACACACATCACACATATGCTCACACACCACAGTGTAATTTTCAATGTAATCACAATGGAATCTGTACTAATCATTTAAGATGAAAGGTCTGTATCCTGAATGTAAAACTGCAAAGTTACAAAAAATATAAACATCAACATCAGACAAATATCAATGAAGAGATGTAGAATTGTGTCTGCTCTAAATGCAGCAGGTTGCTCCCCTTTTTCTATCTTTGTTTGTAAACATCACTTACTTTGAGGAGATGCTAAAAATAAAAATACTGTGTTGACCCAAATATAGGATGATCCGATTATAAGACAACCCCCTTTTTCAAGACTGGTCTTCAGAAAAAAGTCTAAATTCACTTTTTAAATAAACTATTTTTATTTAAATTTTGAGAAAATCCTTTAAATAATACCTTAATAACAGACTGCTTTAGTGTTTGTTTATTAATCAGGGGTAAAGTTCTCCGTCGCAACGTATTTCAGTCAATTGGAAAATAAGAAAAAAGTTCCAGTAAATCTCCTTCTCTCTCTTGCACTGTCTCTGGGCTCGGCTCCCTCCCTCCCTCCTCCCTCTCTCTTTCTCTTTCTCACTCTGAGACTGTATGCGTGTGTTTGTGTGTGTCGGGCAAATCAAGATACGTGAGACGGACGAGGTTCTGAGGAAGAACGCGTGTGTAAATCGAGCGACGCCCTCACCTGTCTGCTCACGCTAAAAGCACCTGCAGCGGGTCCAGTAGTCCCGGTCTGATCACCGAGGAGCAGTGGCGGCTGGTGAAATTTTTTGGGGGTGGGGCGCATTTTTGCAAGTCAGTTTTCAGATGCCCAAACCCCACATCTCACCACTAGATCAGGGAATTAAGCAAAATATTTTCATCTGACTGAACATGTTGCTGGTAAAAATCCCTACCACCAGTTCTCTAATGTGGCGCTGTTAGGTCACACACAGTTATAGCCTAATTCTACACATCAAACAGTAAAGAAATCATAACGTGTTCATAAGGAGACCTTAGAATAATATCAATATAATCAGATATAAATAATAATAATACAACAACCACAATGTGGTCACAACAGAGGTAAGAGTTTCAGGGGAAAAAATAACCTGACCAAAACAATGTCAGAAACACAACTTAATATTCACATTGAAGTTTGCACATCTTTCTACTGAAAGCACAAACTCTGCTGATAAAACACTGGCTGTCAGCAGCAGCAGCACCAGACTTCAGGTCCTGAACACAAAATGTTTTTATCTTCAATCCTGAAGGTCCACAGCCACACAGTGTAGCAGCAAGAGGTGATTAAAAGAAGGTCAACTGAGATCAGATTACATCAAATATCTAGCGTCATCATGACTGAAATAAACTGAACACTGGTCTGGTCTAAACCCACTTGGTACCGGATGTCATCTGATTAAAACCGGACCCGTCCGGTACCAGAACTGCTTCGGTTCAGACCAGTTCTGGTCCAAAATGACCCTGATACCGTTCCGAACCCGTCCGGTACCAGAACCGGTTCTGGTCCAAAATGACCCGGTAAACCGGACCCTGGTAGCGGACGAGTCCGTTCCAAACCCGTCCGGTACCAGAACCGATTCGGTTCTGGTCCAAAATGACCCGGTACTGGATGAGTCCGTTCCGAACCGGGTCGGACCTGGACCTGTGGCTCCCACCACAGAAAGCTCAGCGCTCAAATACACCGCTGAGTGATTTAAAATTGGTGCCGCCTCCCGGTCTCGGCCGGTCCTGGACCCGGGTCGGTCCTGAGGTTCAGGACCGACCCGGGACCAGGACCGGCCGAGACTGAGCTTTCTGTGGTGAGCGGGTGTTGGCTTGGAGGCCAGAGGGACCGCTACTTCAACCGGACTTCATACCAGACCTGCAGGACCTGGTCGAAGTCTAACAAAATAAAATTAAAAATAACTCACCGACTGTTGAGTTGATTAAATCAGGAGGACACATGGAATCAATCCCTCAGGGTTACCACAAAGCTGTCAAGCAGGATTCTTTGAAGAAATATCCATTAAGAGACAACGAAGTTGCTCGGAGAAATAGCCATGATTAAGCTAGCTCAGTCAAATGTACGCTAGCTGAATTTTACGTAAGATGTGACGATGACGAAAGCACGCAAGTGCGAGCCCCACCGGAACCCATAGACAATGCACTATAGCCCCTGTTTTTCAAAAAAAAAAACTTTTATATTACAGTCTATGAGAGCACTGGGGGCGATTCTCAGGCTGGCCGAAATCGCCCAGAAAGGGGCGGGACACAAAGTAACAAGGCTTCAAGCTGATTGGACAAGATAAACAAGCAGACCAAAGTGGTAGATCCGAACTGCCGTGATATTAGAAGTATAAAAAAACGATCTCATTCATTCTCCTTTGGTAGTGCGTCGCCCAATCGCCCATATTAATGAGCCGTCCCTGCCGAGGAGTATGTCAGAGAGGAGGTGTCGGTTCTGTACGTAGGCTATGAGAAACCCAGACCCTACTCTGAAAAGAAAAACCAGTACCGAACCGAGCCGAACTCACACTAGTCTGAAAATGCCAGAAGTGGACCTGGCTGCTGCTGAACTGGCCATCGGTTATTTTAATCCTCAGTGGGCCTGTAACCTTGAGCTGGACCGGACCGTCGGTCTGAGCTGCTTCCTGCTGCTGCATTTTGACCGAAAAGCATTCACCCTCTGCTGGTGGGGTCGTGTAACTAGGCCGCAATTATAAGACGACCCCCCTTTTTCACATTATTTTCAATGAAAAAACCTTGTCTTATATTTGGGTCAAAACAGTAGATTTTTTTTTTTTTTAATTCATGGTGTTAAAATGCTGGCAGACCATACCAGTGATGAGGGTACAGTGTAGCTGTTAGTGTAGTCAGAGACACACATGTCCATTTAGCAGCTCTTTGTGAAGAGACCGCGTTCATTGACAAGACCTGGAGAAATGGTCATAATTTTATATTGAGATAGAGAGTGTTGAATAAGGTCAAATTCTTCATCAGGTTCATTTTTGGGATGCCAATGACCCTAAAACACAACACTTTGGTAAATCCTAATCCTTTAAGGCACACTATGTAACTTTTTCATATTTTTTTATCTTTTTCCCTGAGCATGCAGTATATACAGCTGGCGTATTGGGGTGTCTCGGGGGCTGGGGCTGGGTGCTGGGAACGTCTGCCTGCTCTTCTTCCTGTGGCTGCCTGGTGGGATCTGGGCCCCCGGGGGTGGTCGGGCCTCTGCTGGGGCTGGTTCGCTCCTGGGTCTCTGGTTCTGGCTGGATCTACCCTGGATGGCCAGCTGCAGGCGGTGCCTGTGAGCTCCTAGCCGCGACCCCCCAGGGGCTCTAGCGCGGCGACTGCTGGGTGACCCACGTGGGGTGAGCCTCTGCGCTCTCTGGGGGAGAGTTTAGCGGCTGCCCTGACGGCGATCTCCCTGGGGTGTCCGTGCCCTGGGTGGCCTCTGGACGTCTGGGGCGAGTCTGTGGCTCCTCGAACTTATTATTGAATGTTTCAATAGAGAAACCTTACATAAACAAGTGCGCATATACAGGTACACACACAGGTGATCACAAGATGTTCACATAAAAATGGACTCAGGTGTTTTCAGACACATTGACTGGGGCTGTGGTTGACACTGAACTCATCTTGAATTAATCATTACCGTATACATTTGAAGAATATCACAACTGTTGTGTATTCATATGCTGTATGTTGCTGTATATGCTGTATCTTTTCTCCCTGTTTTGTTTGCTTGTTTGTTTGTGCTTTATTTACAGGTCTAGAAGTGGATTCTTCACGTCTCTTGTTCTCTTCTTTTTCTGTTTACTTTCTCCCCCATCCCTCTTTCTGTACCCTTCCCTTCACTTTCAGGCTCCGTGTCCAATCAACCATAAAAATATTCTAATAAAGATTTTGGGGGTTATATTTAAACAAATATCAGGAGTGGCTGTAACCTCTCACCTGAAACAGCAACACTGTTGGGCTTGTTTTTGGCACTCAGACATTATTATGTTTGCTCCACAGCCGGACAGGACACGGGGTTAAAAAATAAATAAAATAAAAAAAACATAATTTAGCTCTGGGCCATCAGTATGGCATGCTGGAGGCAATGTTGCTTTCAATAAAATCATTGCTTTTGGGTTTTTAAGATTCAGCACATTTGAAACATTGAAGGGAACTAGTTGAGTTGTTTACCATCACAAGGAGGGAGTCCCTCATCATATTATTTCACTCACTATTATTTATTGAACATCTCAAAGCGTGAATATCCTTCATAGCCAGTCTTGATTTTGATTTTACTACTGTAGTGTACCACTTAAACTCCAAAATGTCTGTCAATATCAGATTTTCATGATGCATTTTAACCACCAGGATTTATCTCAGCATGTAGCTCATCTGATTCCTCAGGCTGCAGGAGCTCCTGGGATATCAATAGAAAACGAAACACAGGCAGGAATCCAGAAGTCAGTGGTTTCAGAAAAGCAAACTAATTTCTGCTCATTATCTCCATCTCTGCCTCCCTGTTTTCTCTCTTTTATTGCTGCTTGTCTTACTGATTCTCCCTTTTAGAAAGTTTCACATCCTTTCTGGAAGATAACAGATATTTATGAGAATAAATAGCTGTCCAATACCCCATCTCTGCCTCTCGCTTTGTCATTTCCTCAAATCGTCTTCCTTCGTTTCTAACGCTCCCTCCATGTTGCTTCTTCCTCCTCTATATTGCACCTGTCTCTCAAATGCTTTAGTTATCTCCAGAGTCCTCTTTATCCTCCACCCACACCCCCTCACTGTCTATCGCTATTCTTGCTTCACTCTCTCTTCTTTTAAACCTGTCTTCTCTTGACAGAGGTGCAACGTAGCAGAGGTGGCTCTCAATCTTGCAGAAGTCACTTTATCATATAGCAGCCTGCTGCTGGCGGTGTTGCAGCTCTAGAAAGGCCTGGTGTGGTGGCTATGTTGTCAAATGCACATGCACTCAATCACACACAAACATGATAAGACATGCATGCAGATGACACGCTGTGGTCCTCCCATATGTAGCATCACCTCCTTCCCCACCTCACTTCCTCCTAAAGAGAGAGTGAGATTGCTGCACACATACAGCCTGGCACTACATCCCAAAGCTATTAGTTCCTGACAGCATCCTCCATTCAGCCCTGTCTGCACCCCCACTCACCCATCCCCACTCATACACACACACACAACTCTCAGGACTCGGCCCTCTGCACGCCACTCCGCACCCCTTTAATAGCTTTCCACGCTGCAATCTAGCTGCTCGCCCGTCAAGTCAATTGGGTGTATTATATTTGTAATTGGAGGCTATTGATTGACAGACACCGAATGCATCGCAGCACAAAGCACAGGAGCTTCCAGCTCAGAAAACAGCAAAGCTCAAAGGGTGTTTCCTCTGGGGTTTTTTTTTACCTTCAGGAATCACAATAGGTTTGCAAACATGAGTGTTTGCATGCACACAGACACCTGCATGCACATGCTGACAGTTGCCAAAATGAAGCTTAAAAAAGCATCTTCAACACAAGGTCAATCCATAAAGTGTGGATCAGAAATAGACTTTGAGACTGGGGATGAGATAAGCAGCAGCACACAAATATTTACAACAGAAGGTAGGCTTAGTGCCTATCAGTGTGCTTGGTCTGTAGCCTGTCCTGTGTGAAGGAGCCATCCATTACTGCCTATATGTATGTCTGAGAAGAAGGAGGAATGTTTGTGTAAAGACATTTCCAAAGCAGGTTTCATAAAAGTGTCATAACTTTGCGTTAAACAGCTCTGACGTGTCAGACTCTGCTCTGCTCCCTCCCTGCCTCCTTTTCCAGTCTTAATCAAGATCCATCGCTCCCTTGAGGTCCTGCCACCATGTCTACGGGTGTGTGAGACTGCACGTGCACATTTTTGTGAGGTTTTCAGTTTGAATTAGTGCTTGTCACATCATCATTAATGTGGCATCCTCAAATATAGCTCTCTTTTCATCATCCTTCAGTAGTACTTTTCTGTAATTCACAGGTCTACTGGAGATCATGTAATACCAGGTAAAGGACAGAATTAGAAATAGGATAACTGGCAGATTGTTTTTATTTGCATTTATAATTTATTTTAATGCAGTTCCATTATGCACCAGTTCACAGCACAACTCATCTCAAAACCTTGAAAAAATCTAAAAATCCAAATAATTTTTAGTCCAGATTCAGGTCAAAGTTTGCAATAAATATGATTCAGTTGTAAAATTTGATTATTATAAGACGCTAATTAGTCAGATGTTTTTGTTATAGAAGAACCAAAAGATTGGATTGAAGCATTACTTTAGTGCATTATTGTTTCTGAATCAATATGAATAATACACGACTGTGTAGCAACACACAGTTCAAATCACATCATCAAGTTTGCCGATGACACATCCGTGGTGGGTCTCATTAGCAAGAACGACGAGTCAGCATACAGAGAGGAAGTGCAGAGGCTAACGGACTGGTGTAAAGACAACAACCTGTCTCTGAATGTTGACAAGACAAAGGAGATGATTGATGACTTTAGGAGGTCACGGGGCGACCACTGTCCGCTGAGCATTGATGGCTGCTCTGTGGAGATCGTCAATAGCATCAAATTCCTGGGTGTCCACCTGGAGAAGGACCTCAGCTGGTCCCTCAACACCAGCTCCCTGCACAAGAAAGCCCAACAGCGTCTCTTCTTTTTGAGAAGACTAAGCTTCCACCAAAGATCCTCACCACCTTCTATAGAGGAACTATGGAGAGTGTCCTGAGCAGCTGCATCACCGTCTGGTTGGGAACTCTGCCATATCGGACCGCATGACCCTACAGCGGACTTTTACACTACACGCTGCATCCGCAGAGCCTCCAGCATTGTGGCTGATGGATACATCCCTCTCACACACACTTCACACTCTTGCCATCTGGAAAAAGGTACCGAAGCATTCGGGCACACACATCCAGACTGTGCAATAGTTTTTTTTACACAAGCCACCCGTTTTCTCAACAAAAAGGGACTGGTCTGACAAACACATACACACACTCACACACATTATCACTCAGCTTAACTCAACTAACCAAAACTTGGAGTCTGGTCTGACTAATCAACACAAGAGCAAACAAACAAACCCACACTACCAAGATATCAAACTACTGTATGCTCCTTTTGCCATAGGCCTCTAAGTTAGCTTGTTTTAGATCGTCTGTTAATTATTGTTAATTTATGTTAGATCTTCTGTTAATTTATGTTGTTAATTTTATGTTGCATGTAGCACCTTGGTCCTGGAGGAACGCTGTGTGCTAACTGCATATGGTTGAAGTGACAATAAAGCCTATTTGACTTGACTTGACTTGAAAATGAAGAATTGTGTCCACCCTTCTTGTTTCTGAGTTCACGTTTCTGTGGATATTTTGCCTGATATATCTTTAAACAACCTCATTAGTTCTGACCAGACTGATGAGTTAAGTGCTAGTCACAGCAAGACCCAAATGGATTTCTAAGTCCAATCTTAAAATGAGCTTCATCCAAGTGATTTCACAAACAATCTCATCTTTAATTACATATAATTAAATGGCTATTTTTAAGCACTAATACTAATATTCATAATATTATTAAAGCTTGAATTTAACAATGTATTTTTTTTAAATCCAAGGATGAGAATAAAAGTAACTTGGCAACAGCTAGCTGTAGCACTTATGGTGCAAACTGGGGCTCCTCTGCATGTCAAATTTTTCTGCCAGAATAACCATGTTGTCATGTCCCGCCCCCTTTGTGTTCAGTCTTGCCTGTCCCCCTGTTATCCATGTTTCTCCTCCTGTGTCCTGCGCTAATCATCCACAGGTGTGTCTCGTTTCCCTAATCAGCTCCCTCTCTATATATGCAGTCACTTCTTGTTGGTTCTTTGTGTTGTGTCCGTGGCCTTGTTTGTCCTGTGTCTCCCTGAGTTCTGTTCAGCCAGCAATAAAGCTGTATTTGGTTTCACTTTGCCATTTTTTGTCTCCATCCTCCTGCACTTGGGTCCTGCATTTACCCCGACCATGACAGAATGAACCGACCACCATGGACCCAGCAGAGGACTTCATCCAGGAGGTAAAGTGACCTGCTGCAGCACCTGGAACCTCCTGTGCTGCTGCAGCCTCAGAGGCACCCCTCTCCTGTACCAGTCTCTGTGGGGTTCCAAGTGGACGCTCCACTCCCAGCTCCAGAGTCCCCGAGTCCAGCTCCAGAGTCCACTTTTGGCGTCTGGGAGCCGCCTTTGAGGAGGAGGGTGCTGTAATGTCCTGCCCCTTTTGTGTTCCCCTGTGTTTTCCATGTTCCTCCTCCTGTGTCCTGCATTAATCTTCCACAGGTGTTTCTCGTTTCCCTAATCACCTCCCTCCCTATATATGCTGTTTAGTTCAGTTACTCCATGTCGGTTCCTCATGTTGTATCCCTGGCCTTGTCTGTCCTGTGTCTCCCTGCATTCTGTTCAGCCAGCAATAAAGCTGTTTTTGGTTTCACTTCGCCATTTCCT
The DNA here is from genome assembly GCA_006937965.1 of Callopanchax toddi. NCBI lineage: Eukaryota > Metazoa > Chordata > Actinopteri > Cyprinodontiformes > Nothobranchiidae > Callopanchax > Callopanchax toddi. The sequence continues at coordinate 1,071,375 of SSNR01000092.1, forward strand.
GCCTCCATCCTCCTGCACTTGGGTCCTGCATTTACCCAGACTATGACACATGTAAGGCTTAACTGACATCTGTGCAATTTAGGTACTTAAAACTCTGACATTTTTGAGTTTCAAGTTATTTAAAAAGGCAGAAATCTACTCTGGTCTTCATATTGCTCAGATTAGCAAATTGTTCATTTGATCAGGACTAATCTGCTTTGTGTCATCTCAAAAACAAGGTGAAAGACATCAGTAAGGAACCCATGATCTCTGACTCCCATCAAGCTGGAAAGTGTTAAAAAGTTATATTGAAAATAATTTCCATTCTACAGCCAGAGACATTATTGACAAAAGAAAAACAGATAGTTGTCAACCTTTCCAGAAGTGAACTTGACAGCAAGTTCATTCTGTGGCCAAACGGTAAAATTTACTATCAAATTTATTTATTTTAATTTTTATCATTTATTTAGTTTACTCACATTACAAAATTGCAAAAATACAATGAACAGAGCAGGCCAATAAATAAAACCTGATCTCTTAAGGCTTAATTAGCACCACCTGTTAAAGTTCATGACATTACAAAATTGAAAAAGACTGAAGTTTGGTTTGTTTGGAAGAGTTTCCAGGAAAAAGTCATATCTGATCCTTCCTCCCAAATGATGCAACTCTGGATGGTTTGTGCTGCATAGTTTCATAACACCGTCGTTACCAGGTCTGCTCATTAAAGACACCTTTGGGCTTGTTTTTCTGAAGAGCTTCTCTCTCCTAAAGGCAGTGGGGTGTTGTGTTTTTTGGGGGCAGATTTCTAAAGTGCTTTTGCTCATTTAGGCTTACTCCCTGTATGTCTCTTTTCTCTTTCATTAGACAATGGCAGGTTTTCACCAGACTCACAGACTGTCACTGAGATAAATCATTGCTCAACTGATGGATTTTCTATAGCTGCTTTACTGAGAAAGTTATGAGATTTAGTGACTGAACTGTGACAAGAAAAAGATGCAAAAATTAAATTAAATTAACGGATTGCACTTAATCACAAGGGGGATGTTTTTTAATATATCTTAACTTGGATGTTCACATCTTGTTCAACATACAAACAAGCATAAAAGAAAAGCAGATAATCATTTATGATTCAGAGATTTAGCAGAAACTGATTTGTTTCCAGTGTCATTTGATTAGAAAGACAATACTTTTTACAGCAAATGTATTTTTCTACTTCTGTTAGTAATACAAGTATAGTTTTCAGGCTATTTACTCAAATACTCAGGGGTGTATGAAACAACTTAAATTTGCTTCAGCTTCTTTAACATCTACAGTGGCAGATACTTCAAATATGGTGTACTGAAAACCTTAAACCAGGGGTACTCATAGCCAGTCTTATGCAGTACATTTGACTTTATACGGTTTCCTTTCTACTTAATAAAAAAATCTAAATACTTCTTCCATATTTGACATTTCCAATTGTGCAACAAAAAAAAACCACTGTCTGGAAATAAATTAGAATACTGACCTGAAGAGTTGCTTGTTTCTTTTACATAAAGGTCGGTGAGATTTTGGGCTTTTTTTAAAGAGCTGACTGCTTATTTGGCAACATTACTCACAGCTGATTATTTAAATTATCAACAGGTCAGTAATGTAATTTATTAACAGAGTTTTTTTGGGGAAAAATATAGTAGAGGAAACTTGAAAGATGAGAAATGACAAACACAGACTATTCAGCCATACTTACACAAAACTGCAGCAATAAAACTGCAACATGATAGAAAAGATATATAATATAGTTTAACCATCAAGGTTGGTCATTTGAAAAATTGAACAAAAGGCCACAAAAGGACATTTTATTATCACCACAGATTGCTTACATTCTGCCTTATGGCCTTATTTTTATTCACAGAATTCACAAAAGTGAGTAAAAACACAATTTGACTGGATCTTGAATTAAATGTTTTCACTATATTCTGAAAGTAAATAAATGATAAAAGTCCAATAATCTAAAGGAATCCCTGCTGGGATGAAGGAGAACGCTCCTGCTTGGTGCATTGAAAGGAGCGCCCATCTGGCACCTTACAGCCTGCATTAGGACACACAGCAAGGTTAACAGTATGTGCTGAGTACAAACCCTGATTCAATAAAATAATAACACTGCTAACCTCATGTAGAATCAGTCATTTTAAGTTAAACTGTAGTGGTAGGATCAACTAGACTCAATGACAGCCAGCAGCAGATTGCTGCAGCACTTGACAATTTTTACCAAGTTTCAGACAAAATACATACTTAAACTACACACACACACACACACACACACACACACACACACACACACACACACAGAGAGAGAGAGAGAGAGATCTATTAGTAAAATAAAGTGAATATTAACCTTTCATAAAGCAAATTGTCATTTAACCATTTCTGTGTGCTTTCAATTTTGAGTTGCAGCCTAAACCTGAAACTTTTACACAAAAAAACTAAGAACAGTACAAAAAAAATGTAATAAAGTAAAAATGATCTTTAAAACATGTTAAATTAAAAAGTTAAAAAAAAATTTTAAACAACAAAAATGTTTTCTAATAGCCTCTAATAACACTTGATGCTTAAAACGATCAGTTTCAAGTATTTCAGTGAGTGGTTAATTTGAGGTAGGAAATTAAAGACAGCAAAAAAACATTTTGTCTTATCATAACTTATTAAACATGAACAAATTCCTCAAAAGTCCAAGGAAAGAAGCTCCATCCCCTTTAGTGGTGGAAACACTGAACCATATTTTATGAATGGTGAGGTTTTTCGTTCACACCCTTTTTTGTAGCCACAGCTTTGGAGAGTAGTTGCATAGTTTGACTAAATTTGATTCCAGTGAATAAATGTGGTCAGGACTGTGAAATTTAGATGCTTTTATTCATTATTTTTTAATTACCACCATTTATACTGAAGTAACTTTATTTATAATAAATAAATTCATAGTTAAAAAAAAGTGTTGATTTTTGTTTCTTGTGACCAGTTTTAATGCTATAAAATCACATCTCCAGCCTAATGTAGGCGTGGCTGTCTTCCCAGAGCAGCTGTTCTCTAATTTCTTACACGTTTCAACTCCCACCTTTTCTTAAATCTGTAAAAAAAATTTAACTGAGGTGAAAGAAGACATCAGGAATAGATGACAGGTGGGAATTTTAGACTACTTTAAGACCCTAAAAGTAAAAGACCAGGAAGTAAACAAAAAACAAGACAACCTCTTCAAAACCTGGTACACCCAAATTACAGCAACAGACTAAAACACAACAGGAGGGGAGGTCAGGACTTACCGTAGAGGTGGGTGATCCTGGTCCTCGAGGGCCACAGTCCTGCATGTTTTAGGTTTTTCTATACATAAACACACCTTAATTAATTTTTAAATTTTTGTTTTTACTTTTAAAGCCATGCGTGGTCAGGTCCCTGACTATATCTCAGACCTTTTAGAACCCTACAGTCCTCCTCGTGGTCTGCGGTCTACTAGTCAGAGACTGTTGATGGTTCCTAGATCACATTTTAAGACCAGGGGAGATAAATCTCTTAAAGTAGTGGCTCCAAGATTCAGAGGTGTGGACTCGAGTCACATGACTTGGACTCGAGTCAGACTCGAGTCATCATTTTGATGACTTCTGACTCAACTTGGTAAAATCTAGAAAGACTCCCGACTTGACTCGGACTTGAACGTCAATAACTTGCGACTTGACTCGACTTGTGTGTGTTGACTTGATGCTGACTTGAAGATATTTGATATTTTAGCACTGAAAACGGCTCTAGATCAGACCTATTTGACACAAATACGGCCTCATCCCTCACTGGTACTGCTAAAAATCTCCCTCGCACAGCAGCGATCAGCTGATCGGCGGAGAAACTCTCCGACGCTGAAAGTGTCTCTGAAGTTCAGCAGCAGACACACATTAAACCAGGAGAACTCAAATTCAGATCCTAAAGGACCCCATCTATTAAGAAGTCCACGATCCAGAGGACTCTGTAACCTCTCTGCTTCATGAGAGCCAGCAGAGTGACCTGCTGCTAAAGAGAAACTAAACAGCAGCTGTTCTTCGTGCTGATGCAGGGGCGGGTCTAGAACTTTTCTCTATGGAGGCAGGGGCAAAGATTATAGAAGGGTGGCCCACTAAAAGTCAATTGTATTTAAATGTTCTGCAGTCTTAAACAGCAGACCAACATTTTGATGATTTTAATTCATTTATTTACTGAACTAAAACACATGGATCTGTTTACCATGCAAGAACTATGCAGCAGATTCAAAGTCATGGAGAACACAATCAGTAGAACACAAATGAACATTTTAGTGCATCAATACATCGTCTGCCTATGAATGAGCTTTCAAACATCAAACTAATAATAATAATGTAGAATTACAGTAGTTTCTGCAGATTATTAACAATACATCAGAGATTAGGACAGCTCATGTGTCTGTTTTTGTGGATTTTGGCAAAACATTCCACAAAACTATTCAATATAATTTGCAAAAACTGATTGACAGCTCTGCTGGGGGTGTTCAGGCAGGGTGGCCAATCAGATTTCAAGGGTGGTCAGCACCACCCCTGTGGCCCCGCCCCTGCCTGCGTGGACCCCACGTCGACTCACAATGACGACGTGGATTTAATGAAAGAACCAGAGCTCTGGAGATGCTCTGTGACTCATTGGTCAGAAACTAGTGGTTCGCGGACCGGATCCGGTCCTCCCTCTTATTGGCTGTAGTCCAGATTATAATAATTATAATATATTATAATTATAATATATTAATATAATTATAATTCCTTGTGTGCTGCAGTCAGAGAGGTGAGTATGCTAGGCTAGTCAGATGAACAGAGTGGATTTAGTGGATCAAGAGAGAAAATTAAAAGAATTATTAACAACTTTTCATCAAGTTAAGATCTGAGTGTCTGAAAATCTGATAAAGAGCATCAACCTCCCAGGTTAGGTCAGACCCTGGTCCAGGTTAGGTCAGACCCTGATCCAGGTTAGGTCAGACCCTGGTCCAGGTTAGGTCAGACTCTGGTCCAGGTTAGGTCAGACCCTGGTCCAGGTTAGGTCAGACCCTGGTCCAGGTTAGGTCAGACCCTGGTCCAGGTTAGGTCAGACCCTGGTCCAGGTTAGGTCAGACCCTGGTCCAGGTTAGGTCAGACTCTGGTCCAGGTTAGGTCAGACTCTGGTTCAGGTTAGGTCAGACCCTGATCCAGGTTAGGTCAGACCCTGGTCCAGATCACTGGGTCCTTTGTCCTGCTAAAGACCTCCAAAATGGGCAAAAACTGTAAATCTATAAACAACATGATCAATGCTCTGACCAGGTGTCTCCTCTACCTGCTGCCTCTCAGCGTCAGTCAGCAGCAAACTGATCATTAGATCAGCTTTAACATTAAGTAATAATTGTTATTTTATTTAAAAAACTGAAAAAAAGACTTCGGTTCTTTTTAAATTATAACTACTTAAAATATTTGGTCAGGTATTTTTATTAGCTTTGTACATTTTACAGTAATATTTTCTTACAATATTGAACATCTAGCCAAGGCCAAAGATCTAGAGACCAAACTAAGGAGGTTTCCATCTGAGAGACAGGTGTCCACGATGGAGGATTGTCCATCTGACATTTAGACATGAAATATTCAGGTTGAGACGTTCATGAGAAACATGAAGTTAAAACATTTGAAGTGATCTTAAAATGTTTCAGTTTCAGCTCATGAGAGAGATTGATCTAGAAATCATTTACACATTAAATTATAATTGGTCAAATGACTCGATTATGACTTGAAAATTCAAAGTTAAGGACTTGGACTTGACTTGGACTTGCACGTCATTGACTTTGGACTTGACTTGGACTTGACTCGAGACTTGACTGGAAAGACTTGTGACTTACTTGTGACTTGCAAAGCAGTGACTTGGTCACACCTCTGCCAAGATTGTGGAACGCTTTACCTCCTCCTCTGCGTTGCCTGGATTCTGTTAACTCTTTTAAGAAACAGTTGAAGATTCATTTATTCAGGCTGGCTTTTAACTGATTTTATGTTGCATGATGTTTTATGTTTTTTGTTTTATCATGTTTTATTTTGTGTTCTTATCAAGTTTTTATCTTTTGTGTTTTTATCATTGTTTTATTGTGAAGCACTTTGTGGTCTTTGACCTGAGAAAGGTGCTATATAAATAAAGTTATTATTATGATCTGAATTAGCAGGCTTTTTATGACCTTGAAGGACACTAAGGAGGTAACAACAGTCAAGTCAGGTGTGTTGAATCAAGGAAACCTGTAAAACATGCTGGATACCGGCCCATAGGACCAGGATTGCCCACCTCTGGACCTGTTAGCTGACGTTCTGAATGGTCGTGTTTTTATTAAGAGTGTTGTTACTTCAAGGTTCCAGATGTAGAAGTTCTTTCCTCACTCAGTGGAGATCAGTGATTCTTTTTAACACTTCTTTTAGGGTCTGCTGCACTAACTTGTTTGTTGTCTAGTTGTTTATTTGGGCCAGCACCAGAAATTCCAAAGCATTTTGCTTAATTAATCAAACATAAATTGCATGTCTCCCTGCAGCAAGATCTGTCATAACCCTGCTCCCTCTGCACCTCCTTCATACAGGTGATAAATCAAATGAGGGATTTCCAAGTGAGGATGTTTGCTAACAAGGCTGAGGGCTCAGTGGACAGAATTCTTATTAACTACAGCAAAGAATAGGACTGGATTTGGCTGCAAGTTAAGTCGTTTTAAAGTGTCTGCAGGAACAGCTTGTATGCAGATGTGACATATCCACACCTCATGTAGCTCGGTACTGATAAACAGATAAAAGTAGCACCGCTGTCATGAGGAGGATTATAGGAGGAAAAAAGACTAAGGTGATCTGAAGGTAGCTGCCTTATTGAAGGCTTGAAGCTTATTTCTGCCTTCTTAAATACAAAAATATATTTCCAGCACTGCTTCAAAGGCCACTCTGTGTCACTGTATTTTCCTGGAGATAGGGTAATTTGAATTTATTTTTAGAGCTTCACACAATGTTGATTCAGATGATTGAAAAAGAAGAGTAAATGTATTCAAAAGTAATTTTTTTTAGATAAGTGGTAAAACTAAAGGAACATTTGTTAAACTAAACCTTATTGTTACACTATTGTTAATATTGCTTTTAGTGGCAAATTTTTTCACCAGATCTCTTTTATTTTATATGGAATAAATCAAGCAAAAAATAAAAATGATTAAACATCCATTCACCATTTTCTTTTCTTCTTTAAGTAGATCAGGTGTCAATTGACTTTACTTTTGTAGGTCTGCTCTTACTTTCACAGTAAGTGTACTGTAAGTGTAACATATGCAGGCTTTCCACATACATTTAAGTTTTTATCATTTGGCACACATTTACTCTATTTCACATTTAACATTTATTTGTGGAAGAATATATTATTCTTAACAGTATTAAAGCTGCAGTCCGGAGTATTTCAGAATCAGAATCTTTATTGTCATTGTAGCAATGAGACATTAAAACAACAAATTTAAGGTGCAATTTTTCAGTGCAAGAATAAAACATGGTCACTCTAATTTAGCTAAGAAAAAAAATTATATATATATATATATATATATATATATATATATATATATATATATATATATATATATATATATTGCTGTAAATTGTGAAGCAGCATAAATTTACTTCAAGTTAATTATAGAAGTCTTTGATGTGATGGTGTAAATGTCAGAGCTGCTATTCATTATATTTATAGACTGCATGAAACTGGCTCATGTTAAACACATTAGATTTCAAACTATTGTTTTCAGGTAACCGATTTATTGCATGTATGTCAGGGTTATGGGAGGTTTTAGTATGGAAAGCCGTATTATGTCTATAAAATGTACTGGTAATAGGACTGCCATTTGTGACAACACTTTCTGACTACATAAAATATAATTCACAGGCTAAATTAATATAATTGTACCCAGTGAATGTCAGAAAGGCAGGGTTATAACATTCTGTTTCATCAACCATACACTTGAAAGCTCTGGATATAATGAGGTGATGGACGGTTACTGAAACCTCCCAGCAGCCATTGGGCTTTGATCTGCACCGGGCCGTCTGCAACAGTGATGTTATCGCATTCAGGATTGCTCACCACACATTTTACCCTTTCTTATGAGCTGATCTAAAGAGAAAAAGAACCTGAAAAGTCTCGCTTCCCCTCCTCTACCTATACACCACTCAGACGCTCAAGGGCCACATTACTCAAAGCTCTCAAGTGCTCTTGTGAAGAGCAGTTTGGACAACTAATGTACACTCTTATAAGTAATGCTATTACCCTTAACAGGCTTTTGAACTGAAGTAATTTGCCAACATGCCTTTGTTGAGGGAAAAAAATCATGTGGGTGGCAGAGGAGCTGAGGAAAACAGCTATAGCTCTCTAACAGTAACTGAATTCTCATTTCTGTTCTGAATATTCATTTGATGTTACTTTTATTTGTGTCAAAAAGTCATTGGTTAAAATAAAAATGTGCCTTTCCTCACAAAAACCTTTAAAAAATAGTTTAGCTAGTTTCCATAAAAATGATGCGTAGGTTTAGTGACTGAGGTTCAACGAACATGAAAATGTAAAAGAAACCATTAAAGTGCTGTGATTTATAAAGTGCAAATGACTTATTTCTGACCAGGAATCCAGATCAGAGGAATCCTATCAGTTTGCATCATGACCTTTTCATCTTGTCAAAATGACAAATGATAAAAGATCTTTCCGATTTTTGGCACATCTGTTGGCATTTTAATAATCAAACAGACACGACATGATGTGAACATCAAAGTGTACACGTTCACTGATTCGCTCGCTTCTAATGAATTCAAACTCATTTATATTCTGGAGGAATGATGTGATTTGTTTGATATGTCGGAGCAATATTTCCAGCTTTATTCTGGAAGACTTGTATTCATGATGAGGTGTATTTCACCTGTATCACTAGTAAATAACATGGGACAAAAACAAATTCATGTCACACAGCTCAAAAACTGAGAACTGCATTCACATTGTATTACTCTAGACCTAGAGTTTGCTCCGCAACAAGGAAGTGCTGATTAAAGAGAGCCACTCAGAATGCCGGTTGCGCAACCTGGTGAGGAGCAAAACTGAATGTGAAGCTCATCTCTCTGAGGCAGCTTCACACAACCATCACTGTCAAGTCCAGCATCATAAAAACAAGGTTAGTCTGTTTCCACTCGTCATGGCTCCCACTCTGTGACTGATACAAAATGTTTTATTAAAATCTGTTCAGAAAATGCCACGTCTCTGTCTGTTCAGAAAATGTCACACCTCACTGTGAGAGGACCCCCCCCCCCAAACAATATATCAAAAATAACATCATAACAAGAAGTTCCTGTTACTGAAATTAACTCTAAACAAAAGGTTCCCACAGAAATGACCTGTGCTCATGAGAGTGATCAGTCATCTGGATCAGCTGAACACACCTTGATGAATTTCACAGCGAGGTCTTTCTGGGTTTAGATGAAATCTGGTGGTTAGTTTATAAATGACAGTGACCCAGTTCCATAACAACAGCAGAAGATGTGATCTGATAATGGGTAGGGGAATGAAAGATAAAACTGTTTAAATCTGGTTTGTCACATCATGTCTGTGTGCAGAGGCTTTGGAATTCCTTGTACTGTTTGTTGCAGCAGCTGGCTCATTGATGTGCAGCCAAGGTTGCCTGTTTATATACAAAAAGATGTAAATGCCTTCAATATATGGATTAGCATTCTAGAGGCACTCTGAGTTGACCCAGTTATGGATTTGACACCTGTCCTAATTTCCTAATGCACCAGATGTTTAGATGGTTGGAACAACAAAACTTGTCAATTATTTTCCTATAAGTCAATTTTCTGATTAAATGATCAATCGAGGGATTTGGTTGTTTTTCTCTAATGTATAAAAAACATGTTAGAAAAATCTTCAAGCACTTTGTTCCTTCAGGCAGTAATTCTGTAAAAACTGCAATCTAAACTTCCTTAAAGGCCAAAAATGTCTTGCATGCATATGTATGTGAAGGCCTTTTTAGCTGCACACACCCACCAGACCATCCACTAACACGCTGAAGAGTCTCTCCAGAGAGAAGCAGCAGAGTAGAGCTGAACGCCCACAGTCTGCTTCTAGCCGAGGCGCTGTCTGGTTAGCTAGACGGAGCAGAAAGCTCCGAGTTCCTCCAGTAGAAAGTCAACCTTGTTATCCAGTTGCTGAAAAAGTAAGATCTACTGCACAGCAACAGCAGCAGGCGTGTAACATCTAGTTATCCCCCAAGGACTCACACAAATAGGAAGACACACAACCCAAGCTTAATCTCATTCACTGGGTCAATATATCTGGGAGTAATTTAACCCAGGCAGACAGCCCGATGAACACTGGGGACTAGAGCAAAAAGCATGTCCCAGAATTGGCAGTCCTGATGTGGCTAAAGTGGCTGGACACACACAGAAACACACCACTGCAGAGGCTTCACGAGCTGTGGAGCAGAATATGACAGGCATTTGAGATAGAGGGAGCTTTAAATGAAAGCTTTGAGGAATAATATCAGCAAAGGGCGCATTATTCAATCACCAGGATCCAGAGGCCATGTCTGTCATGTAATTAGATGCTCTTTCATTCCTGCCTCCCTCTGTCTCATCTGCTTCTGCATATTCAATGAAACACACACAGTCTCTCTGTACAAAGCTGTGTTCCCTAACAAAAAGACTGCACATTAATGAGAACTCATCTCCATTTGCATGAGCATTACATTCTCACATTAATGGGACCTCTTTCTGTTTCTCATCCAGGGGGCAATGCTCCTCCTTGTGCGAGGTGGCAGGCGTGACTGTTGAAATGTCAACCAGATCACAGAAGGGACGTACACAGACATGGAAGGATAGAAAGAGATTTGAGGAAATCAGATGGGGAATGCAGCACAGATGCAAAAAAATACAGAAGTGGCTGTCAAGGGCTGTGAAGAATGAAGGGAATGATGGAAGGAGATGGGGGGAAAGGTAGGAGGTCAGACAGAGAGATTAAGACCTGAGGGGGAAATGATGTGAAGGGGTCTGGCAGAGACAACCAGAGGGAGGACAGGGTTGGAAGGTGAGCAGGATTGGCTTAATGGCATGAGAAACAGGGCCAAACATGACATGAGGTTGAAAGCTACAGACAGAAGTTAATACTGATCTGTAAAACAAAATAATTGGCCAATTAAGGCAATACATTTGGAGTGACTAATTGAAGTGTGTGTCTTTATCTCACAACTAAATGTTGGGGGTATCAGAGCCATCTCCAGAAAAAACGGGTGAGCTTCATTCAGGTGATAAAGTCAGAAAACAGATGTTTCCCCCTCAGGGCCGACGTTCTTTCATTGTAGGGGGAGAGAGAGCTGCATTCATTGCACTTCTTGCATTTCTGTTCAAGTCTTAGTGTGTTTCTGTAGCATGGACAGTAAGCATAATCTCTACAGTTGTCTGATTTATCATACAGGGCCTTTCAGTTTCCTCCATCCTCCCTGTGTGGTACTACGGACGTCTATTTTGAAGAAGATGTGGGGATAATAACAGTGGAGGTTCCAGGGAAATGGCTCTGGGTTGTTTTTGTCTCGTTGCTCTCCAGCAGGCAGGGTTTCTGGCGGCTGCAGTGCCTCAACTTCATTGTGAGTCTCCCAGTGGTCTAGTTTGTCCTGCTGTTTAGAGGGAAACTGCTTCTATGTTGGTGTGACTTGGTGTGCGAGGACCTACAAGCAGGGCTGGGAACTGGTTAGTTATCTTGAGACATAATCAATTACCTGCTACATCGTACTGATTGAAAAATTAATCAACAACTAATTACTCATTACATTACTTATTTCCCTTTACTTTTCGCACCTGCGTCTGTAGGTCTGAATTTAAGAAAAATCTGGCTTTTTGCCAATAGAGAGGTTATAGAAAACATGTGAGAAGAGTCAAAACTCATTAGAACAATGTTTATTTTTGCTAATTGATTAGGGGAGCATATCCACCTTTTTAAAGCTGTTGCTTTACCTTTGGTGCATTTCAAATAAAAAAAATATTGAGCAAAACAATCATCTCTACCAGCAGAGAGCAGGTTATAGGCATCATCTGAAGAAATGTGTCCATTAGAAGGAATTCAGAATAAAACACTCATTCAGCTGGGCAAACACACAAATGTGTCCTGGGACAGACTGAAGGTAAACCCACTTCCAGACACGCCTCCATGCAAGTAATAGGATTTCTATTTTCCCCAACAACTGAGCACTTATTAATCTGTTTATAGCAAACTCCTGTTCCTCTTTTGTCTTAATTCATTCAGTAAACAATGAATAAAACAGCAGTGAGAGGTTAGACCTGTATAGAAGTCCTTTTCTCTCCTTGATTTAGAGCCAGGCATCAGTTTTTGCAGCTCATAACTTCAGTATAACATAGTATAAAAAGGGAGTGTACGGTTACATTTAACAAGGGACACACATCTCAGGGTTCCATGACAGACAGTAGTTACTTTTATTTTAGGCAGAACCACTTTACTCCCCCTTTTCTGCAGAGACTGGTTTGTGTTGGAAAAATAAAGAGACAGTCTGGTAGTCTTTATTTCTCTCATTGGCTACTGCTACAGTTGTGAGATTTATAATCACTGTTGTTCATGCCTACTTTTGTCAGAGCTGTGCACATGAGCACCCACACATGTGACTTTAGTCGTGCTGAGGAGGCCAGGAAAACCTTCCCCAGAATTCTCCAAAACATCAAGCAGTAAGGTAGGTTAATGTTGCAAGATCAAACAAGAAAAAGAATAAACAATGCCATATTTTTGATGAACAAACTCACAAATTGATAACAAATGAGTGATAAATTTGAGTTTTCAGGGGTTTTTTGATACATCATTTTTGAATGTTTGAATATGGAACATGTGCAAATTGTTCAGTGCTCTGTATTTAAAGCTAGAAAAAATAGAAAAGTTTCAAACTTCAAGGAGTTTGGACTAAGGTTTACAAAAACTGCACAAAGATTTCTATATGCAAGATGTTTTTATAGCGGCCTGAAATGGGAATGGCAGAATGAGGCCTCTCCAACCCCATGGGAAGCTGATTTCCTCAGCAGAAGCTGACACAGAAATGCTATTAGCTAAGAACCAAACAACTTAAATAGGCCTACGTACCACTAACAGCAATTTTCCAAACATTAATCTTCTGCTGCTTATCTGGAACCAGGTCACAGGAGCAACAGCTTACCCCCAGACCCCTTTGTCCCCAGCCATCTCCTGCAGCTCATCGATAAGGACTCCCAGGCCAACTGTGATAACCAATCTCTCCAGCAAGTCAGAGAACCTTCCTGAGGTCTCCTTGTGGTACATGTCAGCTATTGCCATGCCTCCCGTGGAAGGTGTCCAGAAGGAATCCATGTCAAATGGCTGGACCACCTAAACTGGGCCCTTTTAATACAGAGGAGCAGTGAGTTCTTCAGGCTCCTCATACTATCCCTGAGGTTCTGCCATTCTGCGGCGGAAGCCCATTTCAGCCACCTGCACCTGGAAATGCCTCCAAGAAGACAAACAACTACAGCTACTTTTCCACCATATACTTCAAAGACAACTTTTATAGACAGACATATGGATGTACTATGGGATCTCCAGTTTTACATATTGTGGCTGATGTTTACATGGAAGAGATGGAAAAGAGAAAACTGAATTCTTATGAAGGAACATCACCTAGCAACTGGTTTTGGTATGTGAATAACAGGGTCAAAATCCAAACAAAAAAGTGGAAGATCAGGTCACGGTTGAGCGACCGGTCCAAAGTTACCATAAGCCCAATGGCTAGTCCAGCCCGGTCCACATCCAGACCCAGGGCAGGTGCCGTTGATGCGGACCTCTGTCCAGGGGGAGGAGGCGTGTCTGGGAGCACAGCCTGTGAGGGGCTTGCATCAGTCGATCCAGACACCTCCTTCTCCTGGACACAGGTCCTCGCACATTAGCACAGCAGGTCCACTGGGCTGCTTGTATTATTGGTGGGGATGCAGCGCTATGTCTGCACCCTTGGATCGAATTATTGGTTGGGACAATATGCCTCGGTGCACGCATCAGTTCCGTGTTTGGCGTGAGGATGGTACGAGACTTCTGGTCTCCGTGCTAAAGATGGGAAGTGGGAAGTTGATCTTGTTGATAATGTACAGAACGGCACACAGCAGTGGTGGTTAGACCTGCTATCAGTATGTTGTTGAAATGCAAATTTTGTCAGTGTACATGTCATGTTTAGGACATGAACACATAAAAGCTCGACATAGAAGGCCACGCACAAAAAAAGAAGAAAGATTTGCAAAAAAAGAAAGATTTACAAGCTCCCAAAAGGAAACTAGCAAGTTCAGTATGTGCTTCCAGCGGCTACTGGAAGTTTACGTCCATCCTGACCTTCTACCGGAGATTACGTCACGTAGCTGCGTGCACAGAGCCAATTCAGTGATTGCAGGGTATAGGTGGTGACATGTCACCTCCATCCATGCTAAATCTATACCCATGAGGCAGAACCAATGGTGATTGCATCAAGTATAGCTGCTAAAAGTGCTTTGACTCAGTTTTTACACACTACCTTTGCATTTTTGTTTAATTTCAGTCTAAACATAGATGCAATATTGTAAAATCTTAAGGCTACATGGTGGTGGAGCGTTCAACTGTCACTTCACAGCAAGAATTTGATTTAACTCTTAGGTTACGTTCACCCTGTAGATCTTAATGCTCACTTCAGATTTTTTGCTGGGATCTTATTTTTATGTGTGGTCATTAACATTATAGTTAAAATGTGATCACTATCGGACTCCAGTGTGAACGGTTCTGAAGCACCCTGCATGTGCAGAAAGAGTGACGTCCTATAGGAATGTTGCGTGTGACATTGCACACTTGTGCTGTATTTACAGAAGGAAATATGGGTGTTGCACTTTAGTGTGCATGTATCAATTGGAAAGTTGTTCAATCAGAACGAACACAAAATTGTGACCAAATGATGGAGCTGATCTTGTTTCATTTATTGTTTACTTTTGCTGTAGCCCATTCTAGCCTCCCCCAGTGCAGATTTATGAAGTCCATCTCGTGTTATTGATGATGTAAAAGTCAGATGATGCAACTTGACCATTCAGACTGAGGTTGCTTTGAAAAACCTCAGATACATATCAGATTTAGGTTCACATATGAAAGTGACCTATTTGGAAAAAAATCTAAGTTGTGCCATTCAGATGGTCATTGAAAAAAATCTGATGTGGGACACTTCAGCCTGCAGTGTGACTAGCCTTACAGTAGTTGAGCTTTTTGTGTAAAATGTTTATGTTCTATGTGAATGTGTGGAATTTCTCCAGGTACTCCAATTCTCTCCAACCTCCCAAAAATATGCCTATTGGGTTATTTGGCAATTCAAAAGTTGCCTTTTGCTGGATCCATCTAAACTTCAAACTGAAAAAAGATGTTACAAAATTAACATAGACATTTTTTATTTTCTCATTCTTCTAACTCTGAGGTTGTCTTGACCACCTTTTAAAACCACTTTTTATATAGATGCTTTTCCTTATTCATAAACCAGACACATTGAAATAGGTTTTACTGAGGTTCTAACAATACAGTTTGCCAAAAATGTATGTTTTTGCTGCTGAAATGCATTTCAGACACATATTGTACATTAGTTTTGTATTATTTGACTTTGCACACAAATGTACACACATACCATGTTTGTCCATGCCTCAATATTCCATATACCTCTAAATTATCAAAGATCCTATATTTGACTTTTAGATTTCTCCAGAGGGAAGCAGAGCTGCATTTGAGAGGAATTCACATTAAATGTCTCCAGCTGAATTTAATTGCTCCCCAGCTCCAACCAATTCTATAAGATGGAGCTCCTGTCGTGCTGCTCATGTGTGGGTATGTCAGTGTGTAAAAAGAAAATCAGCTATCTGGAGAGGAGGAATAGAATAAGAGAGAGAAGTTCAGAAGAATATTTGCCCTGTGGTATGGTTGATATTGCATCCCTTAATAAAAGGTTTATGCCACAGGCTCGCTGAGGCTGGGCAGAAAGAAATAAAGAGGAAAAGAAGACAAAGACAAGAAAACTTCCCTTTTTAGAAGACTTTGTTATCATATGGAAAAAAAGAAAAATTAATCTAAATAGTCAGGCCATTCTAATGACATTTCACATTGTGCTTTTCCATATGTTAAAATACATAAACAAGACAAGAAAGTTGCTCATGAAGCAAAAAAAGAGCATTTTCTTATAAGAAGTTAGATTTATTTGGCTAATAGCTTTTGTCTCTGTCACACTTGGGATCAACAGACTAAATAATTTATTATTAAGGCAGCACTGAATCCTTATTCACCAGTTAATCTTTTGTCTCTGTAATGATTATTTATTTAATACTCCACCTGCAGCTGTAGAAAAGAGCCATACCCCAAAATACATTAAAACGTGTAGGGGCGTGTAGGAAGTAGTCTATGGGAAGTAGTAGTATATATACACACACACACACACACACACATGCGTATACATACATATCTATAAACATACACACACCAGGGTGAACATTAGCATAGCATTTCAATGGCTGGGGTTTTACATTCTATTGTTACTGTGGCAATGCGTGGTCCCATGTCCGGGGGAGGCACGGCATTGGGATTATAGCCGATGGGAGGGGTGAGAGCTCTGAGACGTGTTTGTGTAAAATAGCTAGCTTGTTTGAAAATTACAGAGTGCAGCTTTGATGTCTGTGCAGTAGTCTGAGGCTGCTTCTTCTACTACTTATTTACGGCAGCTGTAAAACAGTAAAAGGTGCATTTCTGCCACCTAGTGACATAGAGTGTGAACTGTAATGTGACTTTAAAAAATGGGAAAAACTATTCGATTTCCTCCATATAAATTAGTCTTCAGTCTGAGGCTTCCAGTTTTGAACCATTAATCTGTGTGCGCTTTTAGCTGGTGCCACCCCCAGCCACTGCTGTGGCCACACCCCTGAAAATGTGCACTGAACTAATGATCTTGCAGAAGTGTGTCCGTATTATAACAATAAAAACAGGTTATATTACACTACACAACAATAGTGTAATAGTGGTGTAATATCTGGTAGCAGTACATTATATAGCATAGAAAAAGATAGCAAATGAGCTGTTTCCTCATATAAAAGAGTGAGACTTTGACTAAATAACTGAGAAAAGTCAGCCCTAGCTCAGGAAACATCAGAGAAGAAACACCATTCAAAGTGATGGAGCATTGCATGACTGAATGTTTTTCAGGTTTTTTAACACATTTAGAATTTCAGGTTTATAGTTTTGAAGAGTTTACCAAGAAATATTTAACTCATGGTTTGATCATGGCAAGGGCTGTATCTTTGTATCTTTTCTAAATTCTACACATATAATTTTTTAAAAGTCTAATTGTTCCCACAAATGTTTTTATTCTTTCCATTTAATTCAAAGTGTTGTTTTTTGGGTTTTTTTTATTGATTTATTTTACTTTGTCACCCAGTGAGTTTATCACTATACTGTATAGGACTTGATTTTCCCCCTAAGGCTCCAAAAATGCATCATATATTATTGATTATTATTTATTACTGATATCAGAACTCAGAATTTTCTTTTCCATATTAGAACCGAACAGACTCTCATTTTCTCTCCTTCTTTTCCTCCTTGTTTAAAACAAAAACACTCCAGCTCTTTACAAGAACTGAAATGTCTTTATTTTGACATTTTTAAAACACAACTTTTAGCTCTCTGTTTTTAGTTTGAACTTCTTTTGCAGACTTCAAATATTTGTCCAGAACTCTGCATTCACACTACATTTTATTAGAATGTCAGTTTTTTAAACTGAAGAAATTTCATTTTATGGTAATTTTACTGTGAATGTAACTCTGTTGCAGTTAAACTAGTTCTTATTTTGAGGTCAATTTAATATATTTTTATATTTATAATGATAATAGAGCACAACAGTATGGATTAAATCAGACTGTTTGGGATATGACTTTGTGTGTTTTAGTGGATAATGCAGAATCACAACTCTAAGCTTGTGTCTTTGTCCAGCAGTGCTGAAAGAGATCCAGTTTGATTAGGATGCCTGGTTTATGTCTTGCTGGCTCAGAGAATTTGAGCCCTCAAATCTATTCAGACCAGCATCAAACAACTGCAGATTAGTGATTGGTAAAACAGTTTGGAGGACTGTGGCTTACAAGTGTGAACATAAATGGGATAAATAACATTTTACTGTGGGAGGCAGATCAAGAGCTTGGATGGATTATTTACTTTAGTCCCTTTGGCAGAAGGACTTGTGTTGTCTTGATTCACATTAAAGTAAGCTGAGAGAAAAGTACAAACCCAGAAATGTCTGTTCAGCCATTCTTGGACTTGAGAGTGAAATTCTCTTGGAGATTTAGCACATTATTTAATATAAAAACACTGGATTAAACCAAAGTTTTCCTTAAAGGATTATTATGATATGTTTTTGCATAAGTTGGTTTTTAATTCTTCTCATCTTCTCAGCCATCTGAAAGCCAAGGCCCAGACTCACTGTTTGGCTGGAGCATGCTCTCATTCAGCACTAGACCTGGAGTATTTATGTTTTATCTACATTAAGTCCAAAATAACATCATAAGGATTGAATATGAGATGTGTAAATGTCCATATTCACAAACTGAACTGGTTTAGTGCACACCTAATTTTTGTGGGTAATATTGTTACATTTATTTACATAAAAACTTTTATTTTTGTTTGTTTACAGATTTTCCTGGCCCTAATGAACCAACGTAATCAAATATATTCATTTAAAATAAAATGACCTGTGTCCCAGATCAAATTGTTTTAGTCACTTCTTGTTGTACTTTGTCAATACACATTCCAGTGCACTGTGTATTGTCAGGCTATTTATTCAGTTACAAAAAAAGATCATGACAAACCAATTGAACATGTATCTAATTGGTCATCCATAAAATTTCGGACCCCTGTTGAGTACCTATGATCTACAGTATGGACCACATCCATTTGTGACATACTATGGCAAACAGTTGGAGCCACCTACTCCAAACCCTCATAACCAATGAAATCAAAGCACTGAAAAGCCCCTCCCACCTAGAAGCAAAACTGTGCAGCAGCAGAACCAAAACAGGTCCTTCAGAATAAAAGCCAAGAAGGTATGTCAAAGAAATAAAACATTCATTTTAAAAAGGAAAAAGAAGTATTTTTTTGTAAATATTTACTTATTAATTAGTTTATTTTGTTTTTAGAGTGAAGCTTTGCTTTTGAATTTCACTGTTTTCACTGTTTTGCTCTTTTTGATTACTTTATTTGGGTATATTTTGTGTAACTGTATTTTTTGGTTGATCCTTTTGGTGCAAATCTAATCCCACATTAATACCATAAACTAAACAAACGGTCTCATACAAAATTTCTAAAGACCTTCATAGCGACGTCACTTTTTGATCCTTTGATGTTCGCTCTTCCTATGAGTGAGTTCATCAAGCGTTGAATTGTTCACTCACTAATGGGGAACGTCAGCTGAGTTTAGACCGCTGTGGGATGATGAGTCGTTGTTGTAATAGTAATCTGAATCAGTGTGACTTTTTTTAGCAAGCTTTGTTTCAGATATCTGAAAATGTACCACTAGTTTGTCACCATTTGGCAGCAGTGTCTCTCCTGATCTGACTGACTAGAGACTCTTTTTTGCTTGGAGTGATGTCATTAGTGGGTGTGGTTCTTACTGTAGACAATGCTTATACATTTTCCTGACGCTATCATTGCTAGATAATTAGATAATAAGAAATATTTCCAAATATCTTACATATGTTTGAAGAATGTTTTGATTGCTGTAATCAAATCACACTGTTAAGAATGCACTGAGGCAGAACAGCAGGTAACAAATGCTTGATACACACACAGACAAACACATAAACATGCAGAACATAAAAGAAAAGCATCCTGGGTGTTGAGCCTGCCAAGTGTTCACCCATAATTAGGTGGCGATGTAGTGACTTTGTTCTCTCTGATTAATTATCAGACACTTTCAGAGTATAAGAAAACAGCCAATTAACTTTCTCCAGGTTCTCATTCAATTACTCAGATGCTACATGCGAAAGGTCATCAGGGTTGGGCTTGTTGTGGTTGAAGTCCAAAGGAAAAAGCCAGAAAGGTTCTTTTAAGGCCTGTGAAAGGGCAGGGAAGCAATTTATAATCCACTTATCATCACTCTTTGGTGTTATTCTCATTTTATTCTCAATCTGCTTTAACACGTAATAGATGGCTTAAAAAAACAAGCAGAGGCAGCATGCAGTCAGCTGACATGCCACCAAAGACAGTTCTGGGTTTGCTAATTAAATTTGAACTAAATTGTTTTCTGTCTCCACCAGTTAAACATGTCTAAAACTTTAGCTAATAATTAATACAGAGAAGAAAACCAAGTAAAAAAACTTTTTATTCAGAAAATGTTTGCATCCTGTCACAAACTATTAAGCTGCAGGAACAAACGGCCGGCTGCTGCAGAGTTAATTAGATAGATTTACTGTGGGAAGGTGATTGTGGCGGACCAAGATGATCAGAGTGCTATCAGGGTCAGTGGTGGTGTTATTTACGGAGAAATGTGTGTGCGCTCTGTTGTCTGTCAGCGCACGTGTGGCCGCAAAGTGCACCAGACCCCTCATTACCTCCTCTCTCCAATCACAGGGTGGATTTATTGCCGCCGCAGGGAGTCTCTGAGAACCCTGTTGAGAGGTAGTTTGGTGCTCGAGTACCTCCACAGCCATGCACATCACCTTTATGGTCAGTGCTTTTCTCTTACTCTTACAGAACCAGCCATAGTGAGACTACCATAAAACCCATTTAATTAAAAAATATCAGCCAAAGTGGAAGATTACTAATTAGTTCTGCTTTTACATCTATTTTCTGCAGAGAAAGCAGGAGAGAAATTTCAGAGTTTTCTTATAATGGTGGATTCAAATTTTAATCAGAAAAGTCACATTACATGAAAAGTAAAAAAAAAAAAAAAATAGAAATGATGGAATCTCCTTTGACTGTCAAGGCCTTTAAAGCTCTTTGATGTTAGAAAACCAAATCAAGAGAAACCAATGCTGAGCAGAATCACAGGTAAATAAAAGCACTTTGAGTTAATAGGCCACATTGAGCCAGTTCGATTGGGCTGAAATTGGCTTGTCAGGTTTAGAGAGTCTTGAGAAAGTCCTTCCAAACCATGTGCTCATCAATTACAGTGTGTGTACAATAATTGTACCGTATTGATCTCTCTAATTCATTTACTCTGCTGGCATCTCCAAAGTGGTCTCTGATGCAAACTGTCTCTCTCCTCCTCTGTCTTGTTCCACCTCTCTGTCACTCTTTGGTGTCAGACTTCTATAATGTGCATCTTCTTCAGCCAATGTTGGGTCATGTCCGAGGATAAGTTGCCTGTTCATTAGCCACACACACACATGTAAAAATGTCATGCTATGGAATAAAACATGGGTTTATACACATATTAAAACCTCTTATGTCATTATAACTACTTGGTAAATTTACAAATGCTGTATTATTAATATGGTAAACTGAATTTAAAATCAACATATTATTATGATAAAATAAAAATATACCAGTAGTTCTTCTTGTTTCCCCATTGACCTCTTCTCTAGATATAAATCTGAAAATATTCTTGTCACAGATGGAGTTTTGCTCAGAATGACTATGCGTTATGTTTTTACACTGTGGGAAGACATTTCGCCTCACATTTTAAAACCTGCAGGGTCATTACTATAGCAGGATCCATGACTGTTTACTGTTAGTACCACAGCTGTTGAATGTGTCACCATGGAAATGAAGAAGTCTGAAATAAAGTTTGTAGCATCATCATTGTTTAAATCTGTATTTTAACCCAAACTATATGTTCTATTGAATTTTTCACTATAGCTCTAGATTTTTCAACAATGAATATCTTACCTGTTTCAATTCTTTAAAACCACCTCAGTTTGGAGAAATGGAGAGTAGTTCTGAGTGGACTCACAAGCTAACATTTGTCCCAACGAGGCTAAAACCAGAGTCTGCCAACTTAAAATCACACTAGACTCTGGGGTTTTAAAGGCATACTATGCAGTTTTGCTTGTTTTCAGCACCCCCTAGTGTCCATTTTAAATCACTGCCGTTAGCATCAATTTTTGCTCAGAAACACCTGAATCTAACTGTAGAAATGTCTCCTCAGACTTCACTGCTTTCTACTGGAGCAATTCATCACTCAAAGAAATCAGCTGTGTTCAAGCAGGGAGATTTTTTTTAAAGCAGGAATCATGAGCTAAACACACTCTGGCACTAGCATAACAGCTAGCCACATTGGGTTAGCATAACCCTTACAAGATACATGACTTTGTGAGATTTCAGGGCACTGGATCGGAGACTCAGAAGTTTCAAACACGGTATTCTGGATCCAAGCAGCAGATGGGGCTGAGTGACTTTTCATTAATCTGCTAAATTAGCACATACTGGCTCAAGGAAAAGATTTTAAAATATGAAAAAGTTACATAGTGTGCCTTTTACACATAAATCATGGTTCATTGTATTCCTTTGTTTTAGCAAAACTTGGAAAAAACAAAGGAAAGACAAAGCGATAATTTAAAAAAAATAAATTATCTGGTGCTGTAAATAACAATGTTGATTAGTCAGCAGAAAGTGTTCAAATTTGAGGAGGAGCCTTTGGACGCTAGATTCAAAAACTGCTCTCTTGATGAAATCCTCCAGATTGCTGCTTTAATGCATATAAGCTGTTACGTAAAGAGAAGTTGACACCATACCACACCAAACCAGCATTATTTATAAAGCACTTTAAACACCTCCATGACCTAAGTGCTGAGCACAGGATGAATGAAACAAATCACAAAAATACAATATGTATGTGGACTATATGTGCTGAGATTGAGAGAGTCAATGAAATCAAGTTCCTGGGTGTAATTATGGATGATAAAATCAGCTGGAAGCCTCATGTAAAACACATACAGAGTAAAATCGCAAGAAGCATCTCAGTACTGAATAGAGTCAAACACATTCTGAACTACAGTTCACTCCGTATTCTTTACTCCGCTCTGATTCTGCCATACCTTAACTACTGTGTTGAAGTATGGGGTCATACCTACAAAAGTACATTAGCATCGATAACTATATTGCAGAAAAGAGCTATAAGAAATAATAATTCATATTACTGGTTACCGAGATCACACAGATCCTCTTTTTTAAACTCAAAAATGATCAAATTCTCAGATCTGGTCCAGTTTCAAACAGCAACAATGATGTTCAAAGTAACAAAGAGTCTCCTCCCTGATAATATTCAGAAACTGTTTCTCAGTAGAGATGGAGGATATCAGTTTAGAGGAGAGTTTCACTACAAACAGCCTGCAGTCAGAACCTCACTGAAAAGTTTGTTTATTTCAGTAGCAGGTGTAAAGTTATGGGATGGACTGAGTCCAGAAATAAAGCAAAGTCCAAACTTGGTACAATTAAAAAAACAGTACAGAAATGTTATTCTCACAAACTACATGCAGGCAGTGAATGTATAATCATGTTAGCTCTATCTGTGGTTAAGAGTTGTGTATTTATGTAACATGTGTGTATACTGTAGGTGAAGTTATGGCTTTTAAATACTTGAGGTGAATCTATGTTGGTGTTTATATACTGTAGGTGTGCATATGGATGGTTGGATGTGTGAATGTAGATCCATTGTTTAGGAATGAATGTGTGTTAGAGTTGTTTTTTGGTTCTTGTACATATCAATGTATATAGGAGTCTACATGTATTCAGGTGTAAATCCTTGTTCCTAGTTGCTAAATGAGTCTGTGCTAGTGTAACTGCACAGGAGGACTCAGGTTATGTGGACTTGCTGAACTGTGCAAAAAGGAGTAGGACCATATAAGCTTTTGCTTCAACCTACTTCCTTTTCGAACACTTTAATTTTTCATTATTCTTGCACCTTATGAATTACTATTAATATTGTTTGTTTATGTTTCTTTTCTTTGTATGACGTACATGTTTAAAAAATCTTGAAATTACAATAAAAGTCAAATGGTTAAATCAACAAGTGACAATTAAAACAGTCCTGTATTAAAACAATAAAACAATCATAAAACGGCGTGTAACTCAGTAGGTATAGTGGCCGTCTGGTACAGGAGGGTTGCCGGTTGGAAACTCCAGCCAGGTTATTTTGTCGTTGTGTCCTTGGGCTACACACTTCACTCACCTTGCCTGCTGGTGGTGGTCAGGAGGACCTGGTGGCACCAGATTGTGAGCGGTGACTCCAACTTCTGACAGTCTGCCTCAAAGTAGCTGTGGCTACAATGTAGCTCACTGCCACCAGCAGGTGAATGTGTGTGTGTGTGTGTGTGTGTGTGCGTGCGTGCGTGCGTGCGTGCGTGCGTGTGTGTGTGTGTGTGTGTGTGTGTGCGTGCGTGCGTGCGTGTGTGTGTGTGTGTGTGTGTGTGTATGACTGGCTTGTAGTGTAAAGCACTTTGAGAGTCCTTGGACTTAGAAAGCAATATACAAGTACAGGCCAGTTACCATTTACCATAAAATCAATCAGGATAAAATGATTGGAAATAATTAAAGAATAAAATAAAAAATTTAAAAGTCTACCAGATGGCGTCAAAAGCCTGGGAGAATAGATGGTTTTGAGAAGGGATCCAACTATGAAATGGCCTGTCTGATGTCCAAGGGAAGGTCGTCTCATAATTTCAGAGCTGCAGCAGCAAAAGCACAGTCTCCTCTGAGGTTTCGCTTTGTCTTTGGTACTCTCAGCTGACCTGAGAGAACAAGAGGGTCTGTAGGGCTGCAGCAGCTCAGACAGGTAGGGTGAGGCCAGGCCATTAAGGGCTTTAAAAGCAAATGCGTTTTTTATGAATCCTAAAATGAACAAGCAGCCAGTGCAGGGAGGCTATACTGTGGGAATGTGGTCACATTTTGTTAGCCAGTTAAAAAGCATGCAGCAGAATTCGGACTCCTCTGAAGCTGATGCGTGATTCACTGACTGCTTTGTATAATATAGTTGAATTCAAAGAATTTTTTTTTGCAAGCGTGTATGTGTTTAATTTAAATATTTACGTCAAAAAACTAAAGACAGATGTACATTGGATCAGTTAAAACTGAATAGTCAGATGACACCCTCCAAAAATTGTTCTGAACATGTACAAGCATCTCCCAAGGCTGTTCCACGACACCAGAGACCCTTCTCAATATAAACCGGTGGTTTATTGGTGAAGATCTGACTGTAAGTCACTTTGGAGAGCCTTAGAACAAGAGACACAGGACTGTCAGACTCAGACCAATGTGGGCGTTAAATATGTGGAAGTGACCCTAGGACAGGTTATAGATCCAACTGTAGCTTTTACATAAAAAATACAACAAATATTGTCAAAAAAGAGGGCTATGTGGTCCAGAAAGCCCTAACCCTAATTCAAGAATTATGTATTGGTTAAATATAAATTTAGATTTTTTTTTCCACTGGAAATACACAAAAAGTTAATATTCAATGTCAATCCAGTGGCTAGAAAAAGAGTTCACGTTTAACTTTTGTTGAAAAAATTCTTATAAAAATGAATTTAAGCCTCAGCTTCTGCCTAGTTTTGCTCACTGTAACAAAAAGCTTATTTTAATTTCATCATCTTTCAGAAAAAGCTTTTTTTCTCCTTGTTTTAGATTTGCAGAGGTGAAAGACGGGACTAATTTGCATACGCAGAGATCTCAGAATATTAAACTGAGGAAACTGTTCAGGTAAGCAACTTTAGGCATAAAGGGATTGTTTTTATATGTAATATTTATGAACAAAGATTGGTGCTTAGGGGTTTATTCAATGCCTGAACAAAGGTTGCAAACCTTTAGGAAGCTGAATAGAGGATTTTGATTATTAAGACAAGGTTTAAAAAGCAAAGATTTTTTTATGAAAAGCTAAGAATTATTTATGATTATTTTTAATTTGATTCAAGTTTTCAGTTTATTTTGAAAATCAAATGAGATTTATTTCATTTTACCTCAGACTTTTTTAAGCTGATCAAATGTATAACGACAAATGCCATTCGGACTTTTAGGTCCCTGATATAATCTTACCATTTAAGAACATTTTCTAAAGTATTCAGTGAACTTTAAAAAAACATATGACAAGATAAAGGTGGATTGTACTTTAAGACGAGTGGATTATTCTACCAGGATACCACAGTTAGGCTTTGATTTGAAATGATATCCCACACAATCCACCTGTCTTATGTTAGGCACAGATTTCTCTTTCCGAGTCTTTTATTCTGCTGGGTAGAAATAATACATTAGCATTCAACTAGTCCCCACAAATCTGCCTTTTACACCAAAGGAATGATTAAATGATCCACAGGAATAGTCTAAAAATCACCTACTCAGCATCATACTTATCGGACCTGCCACCTGGTAGACGTCAGAAAGCGAGCGGGAAACAGGAAGAAGGAGAGAGTTAGAGGACCCCCAGTCGCCAGATAAAAAAGGTATGGAATGGACGACGCTGAATTGATTTTCAACACCATATTATGAAGACATATCTCCTCTTCCATTCACACCCCACACACACTGACACGCTGCTGTCTCCATACACCAACGGTGTTATCTCTCTCACCCTTTATTACGCTCACACAAAGCATTCAGCACAGAGCCTTGCAGATGTTCTCTCTCCCACAGGCGGCCCAACCACAGTCTCACATTTCATCAAAGCAGCCCTATTATCATATTTGGTGTAATTGAATTAAGCAGCAGTCAAATTGGTTATATTTGTGCTATAAGATAAGCACAATCAAAACGGAACTGCTTTTGACACGTCGTAATTGAATTTCTACTGGTTGATGTTATTACTTTCTTTGTGTGGCAAATATCATTTTTGTCTGGGTCGACTGAACGCTCAGTGGAAGTTTTTGTCTGCATGCAGGGATTTAAAGTCTGCTCCGTGTTTTAAAAGACTGCCAGGAGCGTGATTCAGAGCTGGGCAGACATTTTGGCTGTTAAACCTTTGCAATGGTTTAAGGACAGCGTCTATGCAAATGAAAAGGATCTCTGCCAGTAGTGCATTCTGCATTCAGCAGATCTGGCAGTGTTTGTGGTTTTTTTTTTTTTTTTTTTTTGGTGGAGTAAATATTCTATACCTTCTCTCCAGATCCATGTGAAAACACAGACTTGGCTTCCTGGACGTCTCACTGTTGTGTTCATTGTGCTGCTGCAGCGTTCCTGATGTGCAGTTTAGTTTATCAGTATCGCTGACTCAGCCTGGATGGGCAGTGTTCACTAATGAGGTTGGCAGGATACGTCTTACTGGAGGGTTTTTTGTATATTATTATCTAATTTACAGCCCTTTTTTTCAAAATTTGGGTAGAAAGAGAGGATATTGACTGTACTCTTTATTATGTCTACATTAAGGAGTGATGATGAGTGGGAACTGCCAGCTGAAATGACCATTTTTCTCAGCTCTTTAGCTACAAGTTACTTTGCTCTTTTGATTCCATTACAGAGGCACTCTTTACTCTGTGGCATTGACTAATGGGTAGCCTTTGCATCTGTAAAGTGTTGGCAGCTTGATGATGCGCTTCAGCAGGCCTAGAAATTAGAAAGGTAAAGAGGTCGTAAAAGGCCGTGTAAAATCAGAGGTGGTAAGCCCTGGCTACAGCGCTTTGGTCTGGATCTGAGAGCATTTGAATGCTGACTCCAAAGCACAATTTGGCCTTGCGTGTATTAGTTGTGTGATACTAGTGGAAGGCTGCTATTCAGCAAGAAAGGTCTTTTGATTTATCTCTGCACCAGCACACCTGCAAAAGATGGTGAATCCTCACGCTGTATTGCATAGCTGAGTCAAGCACAATCCAGCTACATGGACAGAGAGCGGATTCCCCGCAACGTTTGCTCGTACCAGCAAAGAGACTGTAAGCATGGGGGACTTTCTCAGTTGTACTACAGTTGATTTGACCTCCCAAACCCCATCAAACAGGGGAAGACGGAATGTGATTCTGTTCATTTGTACAACATTGCCCCCTAAAGTTTTTTCCTGGCGTATATCAGGCTCCTGTGAGGATCCATGTCAGAGGACATTGCTGCATCACAATATGGAGCAGTAATTTGCCCCGTCTTGCTTCTACCAAACCGACCATCAGTGCATCCCACCTGTATTACTCTGTCACATTCAATTTGAGGAAAAAAACACAGGGGAATCGTGGCTGTTCACACTGTGTTTTAAAACCTAAAGGAGATATGCAGATACAAGACAAATAGAGGTATCTGAGCTGGGCTGAAGGTGTGTGAAATAATAACAAGCTGCCACTTTGGAAGAAGCCTGGAATGTGGTCTTTTTTATTCACTTTAAATCGGAGATGAGCAATAACACATAGACTAAAGTGTGCATAAACATTACTGATATCCACAAAACTAAGATTAAAAACCTTTACAACCTTACTCTTAGTCTAAACAATGTTATTAACAGAACTGTTCATTTTCAGTGATTTTCAAAAATCTACTCTAAAACTATTTATAATATGAATTTAAACAACCAGTGTCACACACACACACACACACACACACACACACACACACACACACACACACACACACACACACACACACACACACACACACTGCCACAATTAGATTACCACCCCAGTCATGAAGCTCGTTTTCTCTTCAGATGGGCTGTTTCCTAATAATGCTTAAAATAGCTGGGGGTTTTGTTTGTTTTGTTTTGTTTTTTTGGTAGAGTAAATAAACATGAATCTGATTCACCAACAGAGCTGAAATACACACATTCCCTAAACAGCATCTCAGAACAAACATACAGTATACAATGTTGTGTTTGAATATTAGGGGAGCTCCTGCTCTGATGTGTGTTTAGCACTAATTTAACTGATGGCACATTTAGCCATGATGGTTAATAATACGTTGGAATAAGTTTTACATTTTGAAGAACCAATCAAACCATGACCCTAACGCTTTTATTTATTAGAGCCAATCCCTTCACTTTTTTTGCACACTGACCACAGTAGTGAATAGAACTGCTTTTATAGTCCTTTAGGCTCCTCCCTCAAAGGATAAGTCCCTGAAAATGGGAACTATTTTTGGGGAAAAAATTTGATTAATGGCAATTGTTCTATTTAAGCACATGCTAAGTGATGGAAGGTACACACACTGGGACTGTAAACTCTGGTGTTATCAACAGCTCCCAACATAGCCTCTAATTGAACCCCGTGGACCAGTAAAACACAGTTTGTTCAATCAACACGCAGATTTAGGTCATGACCTGTCAATCACTGACTGTTGTGTTGTTTATGGGCTCATTTGACAGCGTGAATGAAATAAAACATAGAAACCCGTGAAAACAATTTGACAGGTTCAATAACAGATGGATATACATTTTTGTTTGTGTGTTCATTTTAACTAGTGAATTCAAAACATCCTTGTTCAAGAATGTTTGTATCATGTTGCAAAATTAGAACAGCAACTCATTAAACTTATGAAGCTCATAGTAGATTTATATAATTCTGATGCATTCGATCCTAAAAGAAGTTTCTATTTCCTGGCTTATTACAGTAGACCCGTGCTTAACGTGGTCCTCAAAGTATTGAAATAATACCTTTATTTGCCTCTAATTGTAGTAGGTTTCTTTGGTGCGTTGTTGTTTTTTACAGCGTTTGTCAACGTGTGCCTGATGTTTTGTGGGGCTGCAGCGACCTCTGGTGGTGGGAAGTTAGTCTTATATTTTCACATTTCCGGGGCAGACATATTGCTTACTGGAGAGATTTCTGGAAGGCTAGCAGTGGGAAAAGGGATTTGAAATTGATATACAACATCTCTACAACTTGATACCCTAAAAACACATAAAACATTATGGGTAAGCTGTTTTGTATAACTAAGACTGTTTGCGCTGTTTAAAGCTATTCTTATTAGTCTTAAAGCAATGATTATGAAATCATCTTGTGACTTGTGTTTAGCTACTTAGCTTATCGTTAGCTAGGTAGCTTGTTAATGTTGCGTCAGTACGCAGTTGAACAGTTGTTTTTTTCGTATGTTTACTCAGCTGCCACTTATCTTTTTGGATGTATGATATTTTAAATTCGTAATCGGAATTTCGTTATTGTTATATTAAATATTTCCAACCACAAAAAACTGTCAGTGATATTTTTAAGCTAACTTAAGAAAAGTTGGCTAAGTGCTACCCACATTAGCTCCGCGCTCAACCCTTTTTTGACCCAGTGTTGGACCAAACTTTAAATCAGTTTTGTCAAAATAATGCTTTGCTATAGCCAGCAGTAATGTTGACATTTTCAGTTGTCCCTACTTCCGTATTATCCACAGAAAACTGGGGGAAATGACAACGTTGTCACGTTGTTGAAATGTATTACTAAGCTAGTTGGAATTCTTAGCTATCGTTTAAAGTTTAACCGATGTGTTTCGTTTACTAGTACTATTTGATGATTATAATAATTTTAACGTGACAAAAGTCATCTAATTATTAGATAAAAGTTTATATAGTAATCTGTACAGAGATTTTTACTAGCGTGAATGTTGGCTTAGCTGTGTCAGGCAGCCTCTTTTCCACAGACCCGCAGTTACACAACTCGTAGATGTACCGGTGTATTCCAGCCTATTTTGGTTTTCCTTGTAACAAACGCAATGTGCTACCTTTTGCTTTCACCATATGATGAGCTCATGAGTCACAGTGTTGTGCTGGTCGGGTTGGGGCATTAGAGGTCTTGTGTTTTCCAGAACATTCCTTCACATTATGGAGTGTCTTTTTATATTCTGACATTTGTACTTCGCTGCAGCTGGTACTGGTAAACTGCTGTATATGGTGGGGGACGTGGGCAGCCTTTATACAGTGCTGCCATAAAGTATTTGCCCCCTTACAGATTTATTCTGTTTTTGCTTACTCGTCACACACCTAAACCAGCAAGAAAATTTCAGTATCAGACATAGATAACTGTAGTAATTACAAAAAGCAGGTTTCAAATTATTCATTTGTTTGAGGGAAACTTTTAGGGTCAGGTTGGTTAGAACAGCATTTTTCCCTTTAAATAATAAGTCATTATTTGTAAACTGCATTTTTAGGGCCATGTAAAATCAATTTTAAGCATTTTTCAGAGCTTGTTTTTTTCCCACAAAATTCGTTATTTCTGTTTAGTTTTTCAAAATGTTGTAATTTTTTTTAATGAAAAATGTTTTTCATTAAAAAAAAAAAAAAGATTTTTGCAGTGAAACAAGCTCTGAAAAATGCTTAAAATGGACTTCATGGGGCTTTACATTGTTATTTACTTAGGGTTATCTTTCTCTGCAACATCCGAAAAATGTAAATGTGACGAGTACGCAAAAACAAGAAATCTATAAGGGGGCAAATAACATTTTTTCACAGCAATGTATTTCTTCACACGAGGAGCTTGTCACCAAAGCAGACTTTTTTCTGTCATTAAGACCGACAAGATTCTCATCTGCTGTAAAACATGACTGAGTATTCTTGTGTTGAAATCTGTTATCGTTCTTAAGCTGTAGATTTTTCTTCGTTCAGCTTTAGTTTTAGTGTAGTAGAACATCTCATACAAATATGAAACAGTATTTAAGCATAGCTAGTGACTGGAAAACTGCAAGTCAAGCTAGTATACTATTTAATGGCTCCCCTCTTTTTGCTTTTTGTGCCTCTGAAACAACCTGCGTTCAGATTGATCTCTGAAATGCCAGTGTAGAGCAGGACTCTCAGCTGTGCTATTTTTATTCCTCCTAGTCCAAACTCCCAACACACAATGAAGCTGAAAGACAGCACATAATCTAGCATAATAGAAAAATGAGAGCAACCAGCTGCAACCAGTGTTGATCCATCCCTGCAGCTGTACCATCTGTTGTACATGTAGACACCCTTTTCACAGAGCTGGTTGTACTAAGCATGACCTCAGTTTCCAATGCTTGTTTTCATAATTAACCTCAAAACTTCCCCCTGCTGATACATTGGAGGATTTTTGTTACAGGGTGTTGTCATTGTTCTGCATTGATGGCAGGGCATTTTGTTGTCCCTCATCACTTTTTTGTACCCCCTGGGTGACAGAGATATTCCTGGTGCCTTGTGCAGATGGATGACTATAAACTGAGAACTGGGCAGCTTGTGCTGCTTATCAGTTTAGGCTAACTCTTCAGTTTGGGTCTGTTGAATAAATATGTTTATTCAGGCTGCTAATGAACTGTAGATGAATAGCTTAGCCACATGCTTGTGTTGTGCTTTTGTGCATTTTAGGCCGTGTTCTTTAGTTTTCATAAGCTTAATTTGCGAGGCAGGTTTATAAATACTCCATGTAAATACTGTTTCTTCATCACAGCCTAATATTAGAATTAAGGGGGAAATGAATGCATGCTTAATCAGTCACATGCTTACTTGTACTTTCCTAACACATGGTGTCCTCATTCACCTCACATCAGATGAAGTGACGGCATGCATTTATTTCATGTGTGTCTTTGTCCCATCAGAGCCATCAGCCAGTCCGGCCAAGGACAACTACAGAATGAATCGCTACAAGAACAAAGCACTGAATCCAGAGGAGATGAGACGCAGGAGAGAAGAGGAGGGCATCCAACTCAGGAAACAAAAACGAGAGCAGCAGGTATTACGCTAAGCTGTTCATCATACTCGGCAGAGTGTTTTACTTTCCTGTCTTCAATTATAAATATTTGTAGTTTGTACAGTAAAAATATTTCAGCTTGATTGTGATTGTGGTCTTTCACAGCTCTTCAAGAGAAGAAATGTGGACGTTCTCAACGAAGAGGAAGTCATGTTTGAGAGTCCACTGGTGGACTCTTATCTAAGTTCTCCAGCAACAGTGAGTAATTGTTAAGCTATGGATGCTTTAGCGGTACAAAAAAACTCAAGTTTTACTCAACCTTTTCTTTTTTACTTGTTGGTGTTTAGTGTACTGGTGTATCTAATATTAGCAGCATTATTGCTTTGAATACAATCCTTTATAGTTGGGCTGCTCAATTATGTGGGAAAATCATAGTTGCATATAATCTGGTCAATATTGAACTCACAGTTATTGCATATTGAGTTGGGAAACATTGCATTTTTTCTCCTCTTCAGACAAAACCACACTCGTATTTCTGTGACATGGCTCATCAAAAATAAAAGCTTCAAGTGGCGCCCCAATCACACAGTGTCACTCTGCAGGCTGCGCTATATTAGGATTTGTGTTCACTTTACTAACGTTTATATCAACAAATAACCTCAATCACCAGTAAGCTTTGTTGTGACATCAGATCATTTTTAATTATGGAAAACTTATCGCTTTTAAGAAGACTTAGGCACAAATTAATGTCAGTAGATGGCAGAGGTGTACACTGTTTAGTGATCATTAAAACTTCAAATTTTAAGAGACAAAATTTGCTTTTATCACAAACATAGTGTACCATGAAGATGCACAGGCCTATTTAGGATTCTTTTTTAATTATCAACATATGTTTGTAACATTCAGAGATTTTAAAAACACACTAATTAAAAATACATCTGCTATGAAGAAGCCACAGACAGAAGGTGCTTTGATAATAGCAGAGAGGAGCTCTGGCCAAATAGGGAGTAAATGCACATATAAGTATGTTTTAACAGGAGCACCCATGCTTGGAAATAGAGCTGTATGTAAAATATTAGTGGACGTAGCACCATAGAACACTGAAAATAATAGAGACGTTTTTGATTTGACACATGCCAGTGGTGTGTTTTACTCTCATTTTGCCATTTTTATTTGTGCTCATTTTTTTCAATCTCCACTACATAATGCATGTGAATTTAGACGTGTGCATCATTTTGAAAGCAGAACAGAACAAGAGCATGTTTGCAAAGCAAAATATCACAAAATAGTTTTAAGTTATGCTTTTGTTTTTCCTGTAATCTTAAAAAGTGAGATAAAATACATAATAGAAACCCTTAAAAGGCCCTAAAGTACATGCAACATACGACAACATTGCAATCCTCTTCAGGTCAATGTAATACCTTATATGGCAGAATGATATGAGGAGGGCATAACAGTATTTTAAAAAATAGACTCTATCCAGCCCTGTGAGTTCCTCTCTGTTGTTTTCCATCTTGTTATTTTAGAATAAATAATATATATATAATATATAAATAAATGTGTTGAGGTGATCAGCCACTAAGTATTTTTGTGCTCATTTTCTTGCAGGAAGGCGTTATTACCAGAGACATGGTGGAGATGCTTTTTTCAGAAGACCCAGAGCTTCAGCTAGCAACAACACAAAAATTTAGAAAACTACTTTCCAAAGGTACACACTAGGGATTTTATGTTCAGAGTGAGTCTGCAATAGCATTGTCCTGACAGTGAGTTGCTGAGCAGCCTTTCTGTCTCGTCTCATTTCATAAGTGTTGCTTATAGGCAGGACATTTTTAGAAAAGACATGTTACAATTATTGGGGATCACTTTGAAGTTGCACTGTTACACCCCAATGTAAAGCACTTAGGCTATGTTCACACTGCAGCCAAATGCGCATCAAATCCGATTTTTTTCCCCCGCATGCGACCCATATCTGATTTTTTTTTTTTTAAGACAGTCTGAACGGCACAGATCCGATTTTTTTCAAATCCGACCCAGGTCACTTTTATATGTAGTACTGAATCGGATACGTATCAGATGTTTTTGAAAGCAACTCCAGTCTGAAAGGACATGTCGCATTGAATCCGCCTCGTATGTGACTGACAGGAGACAGACCACTAAATGCGCCGACGGAGGGAAACGCTCCAACACGTAGAGCTGATACTGGAGACAGAGGCAGTCGGTGGACAGACAGTCAGGTTTTGGACTTTATTAGTAATATATTACATGACAATTCTGTTCAAGTGAACTTAGCGCCGTGTCGTGGACTCGTGTTTCTGGGACGCACTGTGGCGGTCCCGTGTGATGAGTGATCTGACGGACTAAAATGGTTTTTAATCAAAATAACGGTGCGAGCGCGACGTGGCACAGCGCTGATGTCTCCGGTGTATTTCAGCCTTAAAGAGATCTTACCGTAATCGGGTTGTGTTCAAATCATTAGCCAAAGCCATTTTACTTCTGTAAACAGAGCGCGTTATGTGTGACGTCTTGTCATCGTCTGTGCATGCGGGCTGCTTTGGGGCCGTGATTCGTTCACACTGGAGACTGTTTGCTGTCGCATTTCAGTTGAAGTGTGAACAGCCAGACAAAAAAATCAGATTTGATTAAAAAATCTGAATTGAGCATTAAGACCTGCAGTGTGAACGTAGCCTTTGAGATGACATGTGATGCTTCACAAATAAACTGAAATGATTCTATTTCCACTACTCCAATATGTTGGTTTAAATGGTCACAGTAGAGCTTTGATAATGGTAGTAAGGGTCATTTTGGGTTTAGATGAAAGAAAAATGTCTGCATGTAATTTTTTCTTTGTAATTACAGAGCCCAACCCTCCAATTGATGAGGTTATAAATACACCTGGAGTGGTTGAGAGGTTTGTAGAGTTTCTGAAGAAGAGTGTGAACTGCACACTACAGGTCAGTTAATAAAACAAATGCAAGTGCATTAAAAATCTGGTTTAAATGCAAATATTGTTCAGGCCCAACATGTTGGCTGGTATTCTGAGATCTCTGCTCGTTTAACGTGGAATGAGTTTAAGTTGCATTGTTAACGGTTTAAAATAAACTCCACCTGTTTTTGTGTCTGGTTGTGCCACTGCAGTTCGAGGCTGCTTGGGCCCTGACCAACATCGCTTCAGGAACTTCTTTGCAGACTAAGACAGTCATTGAGGCTGGAGCTGTCCCCACTTTCATAGAACTACTTAACTCAGACTTTGAGGATGTCCAAGAACAAGTAATACACTTTATATTTGCTACAAGATGTCTTTATTTTGTGTATTTGTCTCAAAATGTTTTTATAAAATGAATAATGTCCTTGTGTGTACTTCAGGCTGTGTGGGCCTTGGGTAATATTGCAGGCGACAGTGCGGTGTGCAGGGACTTTGTCCTGAACTGTAACATCCTTCCACCACTTTTAATGTAAGTTCATTCAGTTTTCATCATTATTGGTGATTTTCATTGACCAAGCCTTAACAACGTTTTTACCTGTGACATACTCCTTCATCAGAGGTGTTGTTTATTTCTTTGTTTTTCAGGCTTCTGACGAAATCCAATAGAATGACCATGACTAGGAATGCTGTTTGGGCTCTGTCTAATCTCTGTAGAGGGAAAAATCCTCCACCAGCTTTTGAAAAGGTAATATTTGCTCTTAACTGCACTAAAATTTACTCTGAAAGATGATTTGACATAACTACTGTTAAAAAGTAGGTTAATGAACTATATAATGTAGCGAATAGCACAGACAGGATAAGAATGACCAGAGATTCAGTTTAATTTGTAGTTGGCATGACAAATGGTTTGATGGCCATAAAATTGTCATCCAAAGTTCCTCTACAAAACCAGTTGGGTTTCCTGTAGTTACACATTTACACTGACACTCGATATCTGTTTATTTCAGATAATCACGAGTCGAATGCTTCCCCCCAGCTGCTTTCACCTGAACATTTTTTTATTTGATACGTCTGGATGTCACCAGTACTGCTGAGTTCATGCTCTCTAATCGTAAACCTGCATTATTTCTGTGCTGTCTAGGTGTCACCATGTCTGCCAGTACTGTCTAGGCTCTTATTTAGCAGTGACCCAGACTTGCTGGCAGATGCCTGCTGGGCTCTTTCCTACCTCTCAGATGGCCCTAATGACAAGATACAGGCTGTCATTGACTCTGGTGTCTGCAGGCGGCTTGTGGAGCTTCTCATGTAAGTTTGGGCTTATCTCGGCTGTTTTTGTTGTGGGAAAGTTGACCTGTAAAATAAAATAATTAAAACTGCCACTTTATTAAACTCTTTGCAGGCACACTGACTATAAGGTGGCCTCTCCTGCTCTTAGAGCTGTGGGAAACATCGTCACAGGAGATGACATCCAAACACAGGTGAGTTTGTTTCATAGTTTTACTTGTACCTGTCAGACAAGCTCAAAACTTTGGAGGGGAAAATAAACTTTTATATTTACAGAGAATAAGGTAATGTATTTATTGTGTACCTGTATATGATTTGTATTGAGGAAACTCCTTATTTTTGGCTTATTTTAGAGAAATCAATCAGTCCCTCCAGGATTTTGCAATTTTTTTTTTTTGGGGGGGGGGATTATTCTGGCCTAAAATTGATGATTTTGTGGCACCTTTTTCAAAAAGTTGCAGTCAGAATTTTAGAATTTTTTCCAGCTTCTTTTGTTTAAGATTTTGTTTTCTTTATGCACACACACACAGTCAACCCCTTTACACACACACATGCTGTATGTCCTGTGTTTTCACCATAATGTGAGGACTACAAGATGCTGTAATCTCCATAACGGCGGCATGTAGCTCAGTGGGGAGAGTGGCCGGTCTGATAACCGGAGGGTCGCCGGTTTGATCCCTAGCGCTGTCTGGGTTACATTGTCGTCGTGTTCTTGGGCAAGACACTTCACCCGACTTGCCTGTGTGTGAATGTTGGTGGTGGTCAGAGGGGCCGATGGCGCAGAATGGTAGCCTCGCTTCTGTCAGACTGCCCCAGGGCATATTATTATAACAACAACGCTAACAGCCTGTCACAGTGTCACTCAGATGTTACAGCCTGAGCAGCTTGCTTTACTTTCACTTTCTGGGTAGTTTGCCTCAAATGATCACCAATTTGGAAGAAAGGGTTTAGAAAAGAGAAGCTGTTTACCATTTGTACTGGATACTAACATCACGTGTGTTAAAGTGCCTGTGACTCCATATTTAAATCACTTTATATTAAACAGGTGTCATCTTTGATGCCTCTAGATTAGCGTTGCACCATTATAACTCAAAATACGCTGTAATTATTTCCTAACGAGCAACTCAGAGATCAGAAGAAAGCGCCGCCTTCCGGTTCTGCTGGGTTTCTCCTTATTTGGCAGCCTGGCACTTCTGCTGCAGCAGGGGGCAGTGCCATCGCGTGAAAGAGAAACGAAACTGAAACTAAACACTACACGGTCTATGGGCAATGGCGGCGGCACTGCCTCGCCCCAGTTGTCGTGAACGTGCATGTGGGAGGAGAATTTACCATATAAGCAAGTCCGGATCACTATGACCTCATAGCGGGCTGGAGTGAAAAAAACAGTTTGAAACCTGGGTCTGAAATCTTGAAGAGCTTCTCACTGGCTGTACTAGGAGACAGATGGACGCCGTTTTTTGCTCTTTCTGGCAGGTTTAAGGTGAGAACTCAACGTGGCAACATGATAGATAAGTCAGAAAACATGGAAACCGATGTCATGGGCACTTTAAACACGTGTAAAAAGTTAGTGTTGAAAGGAATTCGTGTTAGTACACCGATGGTCATAATTAATTGGTTTTAGTTCTTGCACATAATGGCAAAACTGCTGGCACAGCAAAAAAACACAGATAAGCACATCTCTCTTTTTAAATATCCTTTTTTACATTGTCTAAATACAGACATCAAACTGACCTCGTCTCGGTCAGCACTTGTAACTGCACAGCCTCCGTCATGGTAACTTCAGCGTAAATGGACGGTGCTCCTTGCTGTTCAGCCATTCTTCTCGCATGTTTTGTGGTTGAAAAGTTTTTGTCAGGTGACAGTTTTCATCTATGTTCCAACACAACATTGCATATTGCGTAATACCTTAGGAAACTGACTTGCGCTTATTTTAGCCGTAATATTTGATGATTGTGTTTAGCA
The DNA here is from genome assembly GCA_006937965.1 of Callopanchax toddi. NCBI lineage: Eukaryota > Metazoa > Chordata > Actinopteri > Cyprinodontiformes > Nothobranchiidae > Callopanchax > Callopanchax toddi. Next base: position 1,110,072 of record SSNR01000092.1, read on the forward strand.
TCACAAATGTTTTCATCCTGCAGGTTCAACTCAAATACATGAAACCAGGGAGATGAGAAGTAAATAAAGGCAGAAGCTACAGGGATTGGTCAGATTTGCGAAAAAGTTGCAGTGACTGTTGAAAATTGCAAATCCACACAAAATTTGAGATTAATGATTAAATTTGAATTGATAGTTGTGATTACAACATTGCAACTTCCTGGAGGGACTGATAAATAACTTACCATAATCATTAGAATAACATATTCACCTACTGTAGCTGGACAGAATATTTTGAGTCGGCTAAAATGAGCGGTGCTTTGCTCTGTTTAGGTCGTGTTGAACTGCTCTGCCCTTCCCTGCCTGCTGCACCTTCTCAGCAGTGCTAAAGAGTCTATTCGCAAAGAAGCTTGCTGGACCATCTCCAACATCACAGCAGGAAACAGAGCACAAATACAGGTAAAAGGGAAAAAAAACACATTTTACTGACATGGGAGCAACAAGTAGAAAGTAGAATTCCATTCACCCACAGGGGGGTTTGTATTGCCTGGGTGGTCGGTTGGTTTGGAAAGAATTTGTGGAAATATTTGTGTTTCTCTCGCAAAAATATCTCATTGTAAATCTGGATAAGACATGCAATATAAAAATGACAAAGACAAAGGTTTTGCTAACTCTCCATGAAATCTTGTTTTGCAGACGGTGATTGATGCCAACATCTTTCCGGTGCTGATTGAAATCCTGCAGAAAGCTGAATTTAGGACCAGAAAGGAAGCAGCTTGGGCGATAACCAATGCTACATCTGGAGGAACACCAGAGCAGATCAGGTGGGACTGAAGGGGTCAAGCTACACTGTGGGAAATCTTTTCAGGGAATAATGAGACCAATTTGGAGGGGAGGGTTGAGTCCTAGTAGGTTTAGAAAAGTGTCAACTTGAATATTTTTTGAAGATATGTTCCTTTTTTAAAATGTAACTTTTGTAATTCAGACTGAAGGGTGAACAGATGTTGTTTCTGTTAAACTGAAGGAGATCACACCTTCCAAGCAGTCAAACCTGAACTGTGGAATGAACTTTTTACATTGAGTTGACAGTGCTGAGTCTCAAACACAGCTGAAGACTTTTTCTATTCAGATGTGTAGCGTTCATGTAACGTTTAGATGTAGATTTGTTTTTTGGTTTTTTCCTGTCTTTTTGTTCAGTGTTTTTAGTTGATTTATAAATGTATTGTTTATTTTATTGTAAATGGACAGCATATGTCATGGAGAGCCTGTGTTCTTTTCATTTTTACAAGCTGGCACATGAGTAAAGTATCAAAATTAAAATTTTTACTCATGATTTTAAAAATGTTGCTACATGTCAGACCTGTGTGTCTCTGTTTGTATTCAGGTATCTGGTGAACCTGGGCTGTATTAAGCCCTTGTGTGATTTGCTGACCGTAATGGACTCAAAGATCGTTCAGGTTGCTCTGAACGGGCTAGAAAACATCCTGAGGCTGGGGGAGCAGGAGGCCAAGCAGGAGAACAACGGCACTGGTGTCAATCCTTACTGCAGCCTGATCGAAGAAGCCTATGGTACTGACCACACCAACTTTGATTTCCTTTCTATCATAAATACCTGTAAAAGAATTGATACATTTCTGTGCTGTGAACACAGGGTCCGAAATTAAATTTTTGAGTCACCGGCCAAGTTGGCTGGTAGATGATAAAATCTACCGGCCAAACATATTTTTTACCGGCCAAAATTCTAAATGATTTAGATCTACCCAAAGCACGTTATTCTATAATATTATATTATGTTAGATCCAAACAAAAAGGAATGAAACTTAATTAAATAATCATTAATAAAAACTACTTTTTACTCATTTCAGATTTTTTATTTTATTTTTTTTTAGAAATGTTTAATGAACTCTCTTAATGAAATCTAGTCAGACTCCTTGTTTTCTCTCCATAAAATCTGCCCTCCTGCTTCTGACAGTCTTACAGCCTCATTTTTGGAGTGCCTTCATCGTCTTATTTCTTAGGACCAGTGAGTTGTTACGGGTCTTTTAGCGTACTGGAGGAAAACGGAGCAGCTCATCTGCGCAGATTCCGGTGTTGTGCTAAAATCTGCTCCCCTGAAATACTATGTTCACCTGTGTAGGGAGCGGATAAAACGCTCAGCGATTCTGTCAGTGTTTAAAAAAAAAAAGAAGTAAATTTTTAATTTGTATTAATTTATTTACTAGGAACTAAATAAAGTATCAACTTTGACATGACTATGTGTTGTAGAAATCTTTTAGAAGTGCTGTGAAGCCCGCAATTCGACATGGGGGAACAGACTTCTGCACAACACCTGTTGTGCCCTGTAGCCAGCGTCTACATCATCTCCACCACTACCTCCAGTTCGCCATTTTTCATTAAATCGTCTGGTTGCCACTGGTCCTGGTGGTTTCTCTTCCAGTTCGATTAGTTTTTTTTTTTTGAAGACTGGCTGAATCCAGTTCTAAACCGCTACATATCGCTGCTAGTTTTAACACGAAGCTAACTGCTGCTGCCTTGATAAACAGTGAATAGATAGATAGATAGACAGAAATGCCGGGTGCGACTCTCGCGTTTCACGTACGTCGCATGCAGGCAGGAGAGGAGCGTCACAGAAATCCATCGAAGAGGACTGATAAACAGAACTAGTTTGGTGCAAAAATGTATTCGCCATGTGGCGGATGACGCTCCAAATTTTACTCGCCAAGTGGAGCAATTTGGTCGCATTTGGCGAGTGGCAAGTGTTAATTTTGGACTCTGTGTGGACATGTTGCACATTCTTTCTAGAGTTGGGCAGTAATAAGTTATACCAGGGTATGCAAATATAACAACAGAATTGCTTTGAGTAAAACGCCGTCCATTTGTTAAAGCCGCATTGTGGATTATTTCATCAAGAGAGCAGTTTTTGAATATAACGTCCAACGGCTCCTCTTCAAAACACCTTGACGTCTGGTCGCGTGCGCGCGCGTGCACATGGCGAATTACGTGCTGGGCATAAACTGTGCAGCTCAAAATGTAGGGTTTAAGCACTCACAGTTCACAAATCTTATTTGATGAACCCTGTCTGTCCCTGCTGCTTCTGATACTTAAAGGCTAGAATACACCGGACACGTCAGCCACACACCACTACGTAGCTGCGCCGTTATTTGGAATAAAAAACATTTTAGTCCATCAGATCACTCACACAGAGATCGCCACAATGCGTCCCAGAAACACAAGACGCCGCCATCGCGCTAAAGATTCGCACCAGTTTAAAAAGGAACGCCAGTCGCAGCTGTGTGTGTGTGTCACGACATGTTGAGTACTTTGACACCGGCATTACCATGACACTGACGTTACGACGCAGGACGGCTCCTATTACGGCACACAGACATAAATTGCCACAAACATTATGGCACACATAAACAACAGCTCCATTAAATAGCTTACTTACCCATTTTGAAAGAATTAGAATTAGATTCTCACAACACACGACGACAGCTCTGATCACATATAAACAAAGAATTCACTTCCCGCTTCCAGTTTTCATTTCCTGCGTGATGTCGTGACTATCGTGCGATTTTTCAAGCAGCGTCCTATGGCGCGCTGTGTGAGGAACGTGTCTTGTGTGAGCACAAGACTCGCGAACACCGCAGCCAGGAGGTGGCGCATCGCTGAGGTATCCGGTGTATTCCAGCCTTAACTCTGTAGCAGCGAGCTGCTGCTACTCTGTCTGTACCTGAACAGAGAAATGACTCGGCCCTGAATGAACTTTCTGACCAAAATAAACGCGTATCCTTGGCAAGCCTTGCCATTCTGTGAGGTGAAAGGTTTAAAAATAAAAATAAATCCGTCTGTAGCTGGGGAATGGGTAGGTTTTAAGTAGAAATGAGCTGTGAGTCCTTAGTGAACGGCTGAGATGGCAAGCAGAGAAACACACGGAGCATCCTGTATGAGAGCGCTCCCTACTGCTACAGGTTTGCTCGATGCGCGTGCATGGTCGGTGGCCAGAAATAATGCAAAGGGGTCTATAGGAGGAAGGAGGGTCTTCATCAGAATGACAGATGTTGTGGAACTCAACCCATAGATCATAGTTTAGACCTGAAATATCATTTAAAACATTTAGAAAACTTTGATACATAGAAAAATACTTCTCCTAGCTGCTTTAAGTTAGCAATGGAAAAAATGCAACATGTGACTTGCTGGGATTGAAGTTCATCACTGGTGCTATTTTAAATTGATTAAAAATGATGTGTTTTCTAGGACTTGACAAGATTGAGTTCCTCCAGAGCCACGACAACCAGGAGATCTACCAGAAGGCCTTTGACCTAATCGAGCGCTACTTCGGGGTGGAGGATGAAGACAGCAGTCTGGCCCCTCAGGTGGACCAGGCCAACCAGCAGTTCCTCTTTCCTCAGCAGGAGGCTCCCATGGAGGGCTTCCAGCTATAAGCCCTCTAAAATGCACCACATGCTCCCTCTATCCTTTCCCCACTTTGTAGAAGGCCATTGATGCCTGAGTCATGCCACTGTGCCCTCTTCCCTGAACACCACAAGCAAACACACAGTTCCACCTTTTGAAAGGAAATTAAAACTGAAGGCAGACTATTTATTCGTTTTTTTCTTTTTGATTGGGGAGGTTGGGGGCTAATGGAGTCATTTTACACCAACTAGCAGGGCCAAAGGATCACCAGACATGCTCAAGTGTGACTCAGCCCTGGCTTGAAGCGTGCACACACTCACAGGTATCTTCTTGCCATTTGACAAACCTTAAATTCTATCACCGGCAGTCCCTGGATTTTATTATTTTAGCTACATTTTGTTTCAGTGGGACATTTTCACAAAAATCTGTGTGTTCTTTGCAGAGCTCTTAAATGAGGATGCATGAGATGAACAATGTCCTCTTGATATCAGTCTGATTTTGTGCAATTCAGCATTGTTATACCTGTATCCCCATTACGTTTTATTATTTACCCCAACCCTTATTTATCTGCTTTATTCTTTGGTTCTTGTCGTTTTTTTTTTCTCTGTACTGGAAAGCGTTTGATGTTTTTACTGAGAGGCACCCTGATTGTTCTAAATCTGGTCCCCTAGCTAAAACGCCACTTTGAAGTTGGGATACTTTTTGATGGCAGGGTAGTTTGATATCTGATGATCATTGTGTGCTGTGGTATTAACAATACATTTTGAATTATGAAGTGATCTATTAAGGTGTAGTTATGGATTTGTGGGTGAGCATAGCCAGCTGTAGCAGCAAACCAAACTTCTTTTTTTTTTACATTTAACTGCAGTTAATAGATCAGACTTTTAAAGTAAAGTGAAGAACCTTTTGAAGTTGTAGAAGTTTCATAAGAAGCAGCATTTATAATTTAGTGATTTCTGTGAACCCCAGTGGGTTTGTGCTGTGCAGCCAGGCCTTGTGCTCTTACTCTAGTTGTATGTAGAAGGGTTTTTGCATGGTGTTGTATTAACTTGTCTACAATCATCGGGTATCACTAACCTAACACAACCAGTTGGCACAGACCTTGGGGTTCATAGCAGCAGCTGGGCCATAATGCAGTGACTTGATGGTGTGAATAGTGATAGTTTAGTGACCATGGTGGTGTTTTATGTAGTGGTAGAAATGATAAATGGCCTATGGCATTTAATATCACTATATCTTTGAGGAATGACAACTGCTAATGATTTTTGCATGGGACAGCTGTGGTATGTTTGGGTGGTGTTCATGTAAATAGCCAATTCTCTGCCCACTAAGGAGAACCTGCTGCTTCTGTCTTTTTTTTTTTTTTTTGTGGGTCTGAGAAAGTTTAAGGAGGCTAGAGATGTATAGCAGAGTGGTAAGCCTAACAGCAACACAAATTTGAGTATCAACATAGAGTATATTTGATCTTTGATGTATTTGCATTAATATATTTATATATCTTTACGCACACTTGCATACAACACCAGCAGACACTGTGCACACACCTCTCACAGATGAGTGACTAGAAGCAAAGATTAGTTTCCATAAATGATGATAATATATAAATATTTTGTTTTGATTATGACATTTCTTGAAAAGCTGGAATAAAGCAGTTTTATTATTATTTTTAAAAAGAACCAAGTATACTTTAGTTATAAAATGTTGCCATTGGTTCTATTGTGAGGAAGATGATGATTTTTCTTTCTTTTTTTTATTTAAGTAAATATTTGAAGTTAAGTTATGGGAACTTTTAGTTGTTTCTGGCTACAGGACTTACGATGGTTGAGATGAACCCTGACCGTGAGCTGACCTGTCTCTCAACCAGGCCGGTTCTGTGTCAGAGGTGAGGGTTTGTGGATGAACGTTGGTTGTGTGATTTTTGACTGACAGGCGCTATGTGAGGGAGAGGTTGATTGACTCTTTCAAACTGTCCTAACTGGAGTCAGGGAGACCCCCCATTCTGTGGATTACTGCAGCAGACTGGCCTTGAAATGACCAAATTATGATCAGAATTTGATTTATTTTTTCAAAAATATTCAAACTGTCTGCTGAACTTCCTTTTTTTTTAACTCAAATTTAAACAAAAAATAATTGAAGCTACAGATGATTTCTTATATAAATACTGCATTTTTACAGAAGCTTGTTAAATTGGTGATAATCTTCCTGTAAGATGCTGCTAGTTCTGGTGAAATGTATATTATAAGTTATCCACAGGATACATCTGCTCCTGGCAGATGTGACAAGTCAGATCATGAATTCTATGGTTACCGCTACTAAACGGATGCAGCATTTGGAAATGAGGTCTTGAATTTCCTAGCAATTTCTGTGCATGGCCTACAAACAAAGCCAGGATTGCAACATTTTTAAAATGCATCAACGAGGAATATTTATTTTACTTAAAAATAAAAATGCACTCCTGCTCACTAAAGTGCCAATCTGACCAACAAAGACTGGAAAATCTTACGTTTCTGTCTTTGACTTCTAGAAGATTTCTTTATATCTTTATTTACTTGAATGTGCACACGTTTTGTGCAAAACATTGCTGCTCTATTTTCCTTATCTTTAAAGTTACATTATTTGCCATTGATTTTTAGGAAAGAGGCATACTTTATTAGGGCACCTAAATGACAGTGTCTAATTGTCAGGGGGGAGGGTTAGGGCTAAGGGGAGATGACATAACATTTGTTTAAAAACACTTTTGTTATTATGATGGTCCCTGCCTTTGAGTCTTATGATTTTCACTGCATAGCTAAGGTTTAGAATCACACAGCTGTTTCATGCTGGACACCTTTAACACCTTTTCACGGTCAAGACCTGCAATCAGTCCCTCTTTGTGCTAAAATGGTGTTTGTGCTGATGAAAACATTGAAACAGACAAATATGGCACCAAAACTGAATTTACTAGTGACTATCAGACTAATGCAGGCACTTACCTTATTGTCAGTTCGTTTACTAAAAGCTGACTGATTGAGAATAAGTTCCAGGTGGCTTTTTTCTGAAATTTCAGTCTTTAACTAAACATTTAAATGTATGAGGCTTAAAAAACACAAAAAAACTGTCGCCACCGACCCCCCCCCCCCCCCCCCCCCCCCCCCCCCCCCCCCCCCCCCCCCCCCCCCCCCCCCCCGAGTTTAACAGCCCACCTACACAAACTGCTCTACAGGTGACACTCATTCCACTGGGTGGATGATCAGAGGCAACTGTGACTTTTTTTCTAAGTTTAAAATCTGGGATTCAGAAGTAGTGCCGTGATTTACATTAAAAAGTATTATAATTTAAACTATGTATGTTCTGATACATTGACAGGGATTCAGATGCAGTTCTAATCACTTCTGAGAAGTGGAGAAAAAGCCTCAGTGGAACTTGTCACAGGATATATTTAAAAAAGGGTGGTGAGGATACAAGCCTTTTCTGCTTTTCTTGATCTTTTTTTCCTGGATCAGGATATCCTGGGCTATATTTTTTGGGATATTTGTTTAGATTTCAAGTTTGTCCTAGTCGGGCTGAACGATCAGGAACCTTGTTATCAGTAGAGTGAACAGACATCTCGAAATATCTCTAATCGAACTTGTCTTCCGTCCGAGACGCTGTTTGTGTCTTTATCAAAATCTAAAGCCGCACTTGGCTCAGACATCATTTATGCTACAAATGTTTACAATGCTACATGTTTGTAAATTACTATTTCAATCCCATCACTAACCTGTCCTGATGTATTTCCCTATCTGGTCCTCTCATTACTTCTACTCGTATTTATTTTCTTTTTCTTGTGAAAGATTTGCTTCAAATTACCCACTTTCATACTGTGACTTGACTTGACTTTACCGACGGTATGAATGAGTGACTAGAAACTTAACACACTTCAGCTTAACATGACACACAAACATAAACATGGGAAAGATACTTACAAAAACCTGCAACAATATTAGAAATGTAAAAAAATGTATGGAGTTTTAAAAATGTTAAGAGAAAATACTGTTCAAAACAAATAAAAGTTATGTTTCAACCTTTTTGTGCTTTTTTGTGTACCTGTTGTCAATCAGGAACAAGGAGAAAAGGAGATCTCATCTGGAAATGAGCATTTTTAACAGCAGATGAGTGAAACTACTATGACACAAATCACTCCGTGTATGGTAAAGATTGTCAAATGACGGAAAGTAAAACGTACTTCATTCATGGGTAAAATAGTATAGCTGACTGCTCTTGTTTATAACCCCAGATCACATTAAAAAATAATTGTAATTCATTATTTATAAAGGTAATTTCATTTCTAGACATCTCAAGATGCCCTACCTACGGAGTTTCATGATTCACAGCGGGGGGCTTTGGGAACTACTGAGCACAGCGAACCTTAATGTTTCCACATACAGCTCAAAAAAGTATTAAACACGTGAAAAATGTAGTGAACATGTTCTTGACTGTACAAGTATTTACCATTGTTAGGTAATGTTTTTGTCACCACTAGGTGGAGCCGGCAGCCAGTGATTGAATGCCATGCAGCTCAAAAAAATTAGAAAATCATAAAGTTCAATATTTTGTCATTTCAAAAAGTGAAACTTGAATGTTATATAGGTTCATTACATATTTCAAACATCAATTCTTGTGATTGTGATTATGCTTTACAGATCATGAAAACCCAAAATTCAGTATCTCAGAAGTTTAGAATATTGTGAAAAAGTTAAATATTTAAAACGTATCTGCGAACAAGGTAGGTATAGCTAGCTAGCTTACACAGTCCCAGAACTCTAGCCTCTCCTGTCATCTCTGACTGGACAGTCCAGAAGACATTCATTGACTCTCTCCACAAGGAGGGGTTGCCACAAAAGGTCATTATAAAACAGCTGTTCATATAGTGCTGAATCAGCGGCGGATCTAGAAAAAAATTTGAGGGGGGGCCAGCTGCTTTTTAAATGGGTACATTCTAAAACACTAAGCACTTAACATGGGGCCACATGGGGGCCAAGCTTGTTGTCAGGGGGGCACAGGCCCCCCTGGCCGCCCCGCTAGATACACCCCTGTGCTGAATCCAAGTATATTCATAGAAAGTTTAAGGAAAAGGTGTTGTAAGAAAAGGTTCAACAGTAACACGGAAAACTGCAGCCTTGAAAGGATTATCAAGCAAAATCCATTCAAGAATTTGGGGGAGTTTCACAAGGAGTGGACTGAGTCTGGAGTCAGAGCATCAAGCCACTACACACAGATGGGCTACCAATGTCACATCCCTTCTCCTGAACCAGAGACATCAGAAGCATCTTATCTGGGCTAAGGAGAAAAGGAGCTCCGATTGTCCTGACCTGAACCCCATAGAGAATCTACGGAAGATTGAGAGACACCAGACCTAACAATGCAGATGACCTGAAGACTGCTATCAGAGCATCCTGGGCTTCCATCACAGCTCAGGCTGATCTCCATGCCACGCTGCACTGATGCAGGAATTCACATAAAAGGAGATCCAACCAAGTATTGAGTGCATAGAAATTAACAGATTGACTTTTTAGAAACCTGACATTTCTGTTTAAAATATCATTTTTATTGATCTTATGTAATATTGACATTTTCTGAGACACTAGTTTTAAGGTTATTATCTGTAAACCATAATCAACAAAATTACAAGAAATAAAAGGCTTAAAATTAAACACAAGATGTACCCACAATATGTATGAATGATTATAGAACCCCATCAACCCTTTCAAATGTGACTCGGATTCAATGGTTTATTTGTAAAACAAGGATTTCTTGCTTCCTCTGTTTCTGAATGAACCGATGAGACTGAATGCTTAGTTACAAAATGTTTCTGCTGTCTTCTTAAAACATCTATCTCAAAAATGCCTGATTAACATTGCTATTTTGTCAATTTTACATGTAACTAAATTTGACATTACATGGTTCTTTATATAAATTTGTTATTTTGCAGATGAGCTGGGTTAAAGATAGAGAAATGGGTTGGGGAAAATTCCAGGCAGCTTCTTTCTGACTAGAAAAATTCTGCCATGCAATGTGAAATTTAAAGCAATATAATGGTTTTAAAAAATGCATTTGCATGAAGTGCTGTGAACATTTTGGAGATTTGAATTGTTTTAAGATTTGTAACAGTAACTGTGACTGTTAGCTCATTTCTGATCAGAGCTAATCTATGGCTGTGTTCAAACTTGTTAACTATATAGGCAGGGCACTATATAGTGAATGGGCCATTTTGTAGTGATGTAAAAGCTGTTTCTTTTCATTCACTATCTAGTGCCCTGGAAACTCACCACATGGTACAATGAAAGTAGTGTTGTGCAGTGCACAATGGTAGAAAAAGACCATAATGCATTGCAACCTGAGTTCTACTGGGCATGCTAAAGCTGACTGCTAACTTTTCTGATATTTTCTAGTTGTCTGAATTGAAAAGTGTCTCTGTTTTATATAGAAATATTTAATAGTTTGTTCTGAATAAAACAAATTAGTTGTTAGAAGTTTTTGTTTTGAAATATTCACTCATGGAGCAGCAGCTGCTGCACAGCCTTCAACATTTAAACATAAATCACTAGTATGTGTAAAAAGATATAACATGTTATGGAGACTAATGATGGTAATTATATTTCCCATCTAAACCAGCAAAATTAGGCTGTCCCATCAGCTCACAGTCAAGCATTTAATTCGGAATGCCAAGCACTTTCAAAACCTTGAAAATACCTCATTAAAATCCAAGGATTCCAAGCACCCTTAAGAACCCTGAAAAGATGAGAAATTAATTGATCAAAACGTTTCCACTGTGAGCCATTTCAACAAACGTGAATGCTTTATCTGGGGGTGATTTGTGAATCCAGTAGATGGCGACAAAACACTAAGATGAAGTAGTAGAAGAAGAAGAATCCGAAGTTATGACCGGAAGTGATTTTTTTCAAGCGAGCCAGTCAGCTACACGCTGTTATAGAAACATTAGCCTTTTCCTCCTGGAGTCTTCAGGTAAACAAGTCTGTATTATTAACCATAAAGTCAGGGAGTACATTTAGAAAAAATGTACATGTTTTGTTTGTCTATTGTTTTAGTCGTTTCTGTTTTTGGACACACTCTTAATACTGGTTGGATTAAAGTAGTTCAAGATAATTTTAGCTGCGTGTGTAGCGGCTAACGAGTGTTAGCCTGTTCCAGCTAAGAAGGTAATCTGTAAGCTGTATGGCAAGCTATAGGAAGCTGACAACGACTGGAAGTGAAAGTATAAATTTGTTATTAGATTGGCGTATTCTTTTCATGTTAAAGGCTACTTATTTGTGCGCACGTTTACCCAGTAATATTTTCGATTTTAAGCATAATTTAGACACTTTAAACATCTGACTACTTATATATTTTTTTATTTTGAGAGCTCGTTTGTCTTCTCTAGACTTAATATTAGTTTTGTCTTGTATATAAAGACCTAAACATGAAAAATCAAGACACAGAAGAGTCTACTAGCCCGGGCTGTGAGGATTCTCCACCTACAGCTGGAAACACGGAGGCACCTCCACCTGTAGCAGTTAAAGGTAGAAGCCTTAAAGAGTCGGAAGCACAGAGCCCACAGACGGACACACCACCACAGACGGACACACCACCACAAATCCACCAGGAAGAAAGTGAAGGTAAACTTCTTTAAGTAACCAATGCTTTGACTGTCATGGTTTAACTGTTAGACAAGAATAATAGGTCGTTGTTTTCATACATGATTTGTACTTTTAACCTGGCCAGATCACCTGTTTTAATATGCTACAGTGTAGCTACACACTCCTAATTTGCACTGTATAAACTATGAGTTGTGAAAAACTTTTACTGATTGTTTTTCTATTAACATTGCAGACTTCAGAAAAATGTCATCAGACAGAAGCACAGCATCTTATTGATACCTGATACACTGAGTATCATAGTGCGTTAGTTAGGAAAGATTTAAATCAAACTGAGAAGGTTATAGTCATAATTAACAATTGCCTAATTTAATTAGAAAACAGTGTTGGTTTCATGACCATTTGTCAAAATTTACTCTAATAAAATTCAAGATTTTAGTGACGGTAACAAGGAAATTTTGTACTATTCACAGTAACAACATTAGGTGATTTCTCACATTACCATGCAATACTAAACACATTTTCAAATTGTATCTAGAATATATGTTTATTGGCCCTTCTTTTTTTAAAGTTTGGTATTTTCTTGTTATTGTGTTCTAGACTGTTTCTAGAATAAATTTCACATTTATTAATTTAAAACTTTACAAACTGACTTTTTTGGTAGAAAGATTTTTTAGTTCCACAAACCTGCTTCTCAGGTAGCAGGTGGTTGATGTGTCTTTCATGGTAAATGTTTTAAATAACATTCATATCAGATCCATATCAATGTGTGGAAATTTGGGACAGCGCTGGGGCTGAAGGATATTAGAAAAACATGTGACTGTCTTGAATATTGCAATGACAATATTGCTTGCATTTTCTTCACTTCCCTTTTTATGTGTCATCAAAACATTCTCTTTGTGTTTTAGTTTCTCTGCTTCATCAAAACATGGTGTGAGCAACACGGGCAAAGCGAGTCGGATTAACATGCAAATCACTTGGTTAATTGCTATCTAAGCTGTCCTTTGTGATGTTGTACACTGATGTCGTGGTAATTTTGTAACATATTGTATAGTCAGCATTTTTTGTTAACTCTTTAAAGGGTAATTCTTTAAAAAGGAACATCATAAACAAATTGATCCTACCAGTTCTATGTTGTTAGCAGATGGCTTTTTATGATGTATGTAGGAAACTAAAGCCCTGTTTCACTTCAACTGTTCAAGTCTCCTACCTTTTTCCTGTGTCATGTATGAGATACTGAGTATCTCATACATGACACAGGATGGGGGTTTGAAGTTGATCTGCATTTGAGCCAGCATGAGAGATAAACATACTGTTGAGCTAGCTAGATAGTAAAAGAACTTGCACACTAAAGTATCAAAGTTGAGTCCAAAATCTGAAGTCCTTTAATTTGTGTTGCATGCTCCATTCAAAAACAGTTTTGCTTTGCTCAGTGCAGCAAACTGCCAGGCTCAGCGCAACAACAATCTGGCCTCCATCAAAGTTGAGTTTGGTTGAACTTTGACCACAGTGTGTTGTGAGCTACTTGTGTGTTCAGTAGACACAATAAACCGTTCCCCACTGAGCATAAGTAGCCAGTCAGTTTGAAAACGGCTCTTCGCCGGCCTGAACGCTCCACAGCACTCTCCTTCATGCTTTCTTTTGTTTCTTTTTGTAAGCTGGGAAAGTAAAAGTACTGTTAAAGCAGACAGCACAGCATAGCCTGGCAAACACAGCTTTCTTCGCTCAGTTAAAAATTGTGTCCACTAATAGTTTTGACCACTCTGTTTCTGGTGTTGAGTATGAGGAGGGGGCAGCATGTACGGTGCTTGGCTCCAGCTAACTGGGCTGTTGTCATTTTGCTGGTTCTGCCATGCTGGGTATATAACTATGTATATGTGAGGGACCAAACAGACATCTTCCAATGAGGTTTGTCTAAGTGACCACTGACCAATAATAGTCAAGAACCTGGGAGTTCATAACTGGACATAAATCTTATAGGAGAAACATAAACAATCACTTTGGAAATCTATGGAAAGGAAAGGCGATTTCTTTAGAGATATTTTAGTTTTCCTGGAAGTAAAACTGCTTAGTTTAGATTTATGAGTTTACTCTCTCCAGATGCAGTAGCAGCACTGTCCCAGTGCGATGTGGCTGAGGAGCTGAGCCGACAATTGGAGGACATCCTCAGTACATACTGTAGAGAAGCTGCTTCAGACGACGCCAATGCCTTGCTCAACGGCCAGTCGCACAGCCCAGTACTGAACGGACTGACGGGTGAGAAGGAGGAGGACAAACCTGAGGAGGAAAAAGTCAACGGTGGTCACAATGGTGCTGAGAAAGAGCAGAAGAAGACTCAAGAGAAGAAGAAAGTGAAGGGTCTGGGTAAGAGACTACAGAATTCAGCATCTCTGCTCAAAAGTGCTCTGCAGAGACAACTGTAGAAAAACTAGTTTGTGCTGAGTAGAATAACCCATTCCTTTACGAGGACTGGTTGTTTTCCATCATCTACCAGAATCTGCTCTCTTTATTCATTTAGGCAAAGAGATCACCCTCCTCATGCAGACGCTCAACACGCTGAGCACTCCAGAGGAAAAGCTTGCAGGCCTCTGTAAGAAGTATGCTGATCTGGTGAGTAATTCCTTTAATGTTCATCTAATTTAATAGATAATAACATGTCATGTGCTGTTCATCTGAGGGTGTTTTAATCTCTTTTTTATTTTTATTCATGATGCACAAAACGTTAGAAACAATGTTTGTTTGTTTTCTGGATTAGTCTTCCCGTAACATTCCTGCTACTAAGTATTAGAAAAAGTACAGTGACTAACAGCAGTTTTAAATTATAGTCTATTATTTTTGAATGATATTTTTAATTTGTTTTATTATTTTAATTTGTTTTATGGTCTTTTATTTTGTCTAAGAATTTTAATCTGTTCTTTATAATTTTCAGTTCTTTTAATAGTTTTTTATTTTTTCTTGATGTTTTTGGTTCTTTGTCTTTTAATCAGGTTTAATTCAGTTTTTTTGTGAAGCACTTTGTGATTTTTGTCTGTGAAAGGTGCTATAGAAATAAACTTTACTTACTATAGTGATTTTTTTATTTTTATGATTTTACATGCCCATATTATTTCTGACAGCTCTCCCTTAGAAGTACTTATAACTTCTACTAAGATAACAGAAGTACCGGTAGCAGTATTGCAGCTCATCCTGGTGGTTAACGGTTTAGGTATTTTTAGGTGATTTATTAAAGGTTTTGCTAAGCTGCTTCGGTTTTCGTGACATTGATAAAGTTGTTTCCCTGCTCTGGTACTTTTTGTTCTGTTTGCGGCCAGAATTTCAACCAGATGAAGCAAAACGTTAACAAGCCCTTCCATTTAATTAAGGGATTGTTTCTGCAACCAGTGATTTACTTTCCTTCACAAATAAATGAGTAGTTAAAAAATGTGGGTGAAAAGAAAAGTATCTGAAGAGATCAGATGAAACTGTTCATTTTGTTGACATGAAGCCATCAGAGGTAAATGGTTTGGTACCAATCAGCTGCTCATCATAAAAGACTTGTTTTTTTATTATTGTGCTGTTCAACCTGGTCCTACTTCACAACATTTTGAGATAAGATAAAATAAAACTTTATTGATCCCACAATGGGGAAATCTGTGCATTACCACAGCGCGTTACACATAGGGTTAGAAGAAACAGAAATAGAATACAAGTAAGAACAAGAGAACAAGTACTACCGGTATTTACAACATTGTACCACATTTTCTATACTTTGCTCATGACATTATGATGTGTTCTAGAGTCTGACTGCTGTTGGGATAATGATCTGCAGAAGCGTTCCTTCCTACAGGGGGGATGTTTTGGCCTCTGACTAAAGGAGCTGCCCAGTGCACTCACAGACTCATGCAGGGGATGATGTGGGTTGGTCATGATCAGCTTTGCTAACATCCTCCTCTCTCCTCTTTTATTTCAGTAAACTTAGTAAACTCAGTTTATTTTAGTAAATTCTTTCACTTCCATCAATAGGACCTGGAGGAATACAGTTAAAGCTCCTATGTGCAGCATTTTCCTATATATTGAAGTTTTCTAAATGTTTTAAATGATAGTTCAGTTCTAAACTATTGCATATGGGTAGAGTTCCACAACATGTTATTCTTCCCTCCTTCCTCCTATAGACTCCTTTGAATTCTCTCTGACCGCTGCAATTTTCAGTCAATGAAATTCTAATTTCCACATTATCAGCTGTCAGTCAACGTACATGCGCTTTGCGCAAACCTGCAGATAGGGCTGCAGCTATCGAATATTTTTGTAATCGAGTACTCTATCGAATCTTTTTTCGATTAATCGAGTACTCTAATAAATTACATGTATGTACAGTGGGGCAAAAAAGTATTTGGTCAGCCACCGATTGTGCAAGTTCTCCCACTTAAAATGATGGCAGAGGTCAGTAATTTTCATCATAGGTACACTTCAACTGTGAGAGACAGAATGTGAAAAAAAAATCCATGAATTCACATGGTAGGATTTTTAAAGAATTTATTTGTAAATTAGGGTGGAAAATAAGTATTTGGTCAATAACAAAAATTCAACTCAATACTTTGTAACATAACCTTTGTTGGCAATAACAGAGGTCAAACGATTACTATAGGTCTTTACCAGGTTTGCACACACAGTAGCTGGTATTTCGGCCCATTCCTCCATGCAGATCTTCTCGAGAGCAGTGATGTTTTGGGGCTGTCGCCGAGCAACACGGACTTTCAACTCCCTCCACAGATTTTCTATGGGGTTGAGGTCTGGAGACTGGCTAGGCCACTCCAGGACTTTCAAATGCTTCTTACGGAGCCACTCCTTTGTTGCCCGGGCAGTGTGTTTGGGCTCATTGTCATGTTGGAAGACCCAGCCACGTTTCATCTTCAAAGCTCTCACTGATGGAAGGAGGTTTTGGCTCAAAATCTCACGATACATGGCCCCATTCATTCTTTCCTTAACACGGATCAGTCGTCCTGTCCCCTTAGCAGAAAAACAGCCCCAAAGCATGATGTTTCCCCCCCCATGCTTCACAGTAGGTATGGTGTTCTTGGGATGCAACTCAGTATTCTTCTTCCTCCAAACACGACGAGTTGAGTTTAGACCAAAAAGTTCTACTTTGGTTTCATCTGACCACATGACATTCTCCCAATCCTCTGCTGTATCATCCATGTGCTCTCTGGCAAACTTCAGACGGGCCTGGACACGCACTGGCTTCAGCAGCGGAACACGTCTGGCACTGCAGGATTTGATTCCCTGCCGTTGTAGTGTGTTACTGATGGTGACCTTTGTTACTTTGGTCCCAGCTCTCTGCAGGTCATTCACCAGGTCCCCCCGTGTGGTTCTGGGATTTTTGCTCACCATTCTCATGATCATTTTGACCCCACGGGATGAGATCTTGCGTGGAGCCCCAGATCGAGGGAGATTATCAGTGGTCTTGTATGTCTTCCATTTTCTGATAATTGCTCCCACAGTTGATTTTTTCACACCAAGCTGCTTGCCTATTGTAGATTCACTCTTCCCAGTCTGGTGCAGGTCTACAATTCTTTTCCTGGTGTCCTTCGAAAGCTCTTTGGTCTTGGCCATAGTGGAATTTGGAGTCTGACTGTTTGAGGCTGTGGACAGGTGTCTTTTATACAGATAATGAGTTCAAACAGGTGCCATTAATACAGGTAACGAGTGGAGGACAGAAAAGCTTCTTAAAGAAGACGTTACAGGTCTGTGAGAGCCAGAGATTTTCCTTGTTTGAAGTGACCAAATACTTATTTTCCACCCTAATTTACAAATAAATTCTTTAAAAATCCTACCATGTGAATTCATGGATTTTTTTTTCACATTCTGTCTCTCACAGTTGAAGTGTACCTATGATGAAAATTACTGACCTCTGCCATCATTTTAAGTGGGAGAACTTGCACAATCGGTGGCTGACCAAATACTTTTTTGCCCCACTGTACATACATGTAATTTATTAGAGTACTCGATTAATCGAAAAAAGATTCGATAGAGTACTCGATTACAAAAATATTCGATAGCTGCAGCCCTATCTGCAGGTTTGCGCAAAGCGCATGTACGTTGACTGACAGCTGATAATGTGGAAATTAGAATTTCATTGACTGAAAATTGCAGCGGTCAGAGAGAATTCAAAGGAGTCTATAGGAGGAAGGAGGGAAGAATAACATGTTGTGGAACTCTACCCATATGCAATAGTTTAGAACTGAACTATCATTTAAAACATTTAGAAAACTTCAATATATAGGAAAATGCTGCACATAGGAGCTTTAACTGTATTCCTCCAGGTCCTATTGATGGAAG
>SSNR01000092.1:1130087-1156036 GCA_006937965.1 Callopanchax toddi
TATACAGTGGGGCAAAAAAGTATTTGGTCAGCCACCGATTGTGCAAGTTCTCCCACTTAAAATGATGGCAGAGGTCAGTAATTTTCATCATAGGTACACTTCAACTGTGAGAGACAGAATGTGAAAAAAAAATCCATTAATTCACATGGTAGGATTTTTAAAGAATTTATTTGTAAATTAGGGTGGAAAATAAGTATTTGGTCAATAACAAAAATTCAACTCAATACTTTGTAACATAACCTTTGTTGGCAATAACAGAGGTCAAACGATTACTATAGGTCTTTACCAGGTTTGCACACACAGTAGCTGGTATTTTGGCCCATTCCTCCATGCAGATCTTCTCGAGAGCAGTGATGTTTTGGGGCTGTCGCCGAGCAACACGGACTTTCAACTCCCTCCACAGATTTTCTATGGGGTTGAGGTCTGGAGACTGGCTAGGCCACTCCAGGACTTTCAAATGCTTCTTACGGAGCCACTCCTTTGTTGCCCGGGCAGTGTGTTTGGGATCATTGTCATGTTGGAAGACCCAGCCACGTTTCATCTTCAAAGCTCTCACTGATGGAAGGAGGTTTTGGCTCAAAATCTCACGATACATGGCCCCATTCATTCTTTCCTTAACACGGATCAGTCGTCCTGTCCCCTTAGCAGAAAAACAGCCCCAAAGCATGATGTTTCCCCCCCCATGCTTCACAGTAGGTATGGTGTTCTTGGGATGCAACTCAGTATTCTTCTTCCTCCAAACACGACGAGTTGAGTTTAGACCAAAAAGTTCTACTTTGGTTTCATCTGACCACATGACATTCTCCCAATCCTCTGCTGTATCATCCATGTGCTCTCTGGCAAACTTCAGACGGGCCTGGACACGCACTGGCTTCAGCAGCGGAACACGTCTGGCACTGCAGGATTTGATTCCCTGCCGTTGTAGTGTGTTACTGATGGTGACCTTTGTTACTTTGGTCCCAGCTCTCTGCAGGTCATTCACCAGGTCCCCCCGTGTGGTTCTGGGATTTTTGCTCACCGTTCTCATGATCATTTTGACCCCACGGGATGAGATCTTGCGTGGAGCCCCAGATCGAGGGAGATTATCAGTGGTCTTGTATGTCTTCCATTTTCTGATAATTGCTCCCACAGTTGATTTTTTCACACCAAGCTGCTTGCCTATTGTAGATTCACTCTTCCCAGTCTGGTGCAGGTCTACAATTCTTTTCCTGGTGTCCTTCGAAAGCTCTTTGGTCTTGGCCATAGTGGAATTTGGAGTCTGACTGTTTGAGGCTGTGGACAGGTGTCTTTTATACAGATAATGAGTTCAAACAGGTGCCATTAATACAGGTAACGAGTGGAGGACAGAAAAGCTTCTTAAAGAAGACGTTACAGGTCTGTGAGAGCCAGAGATTTTCCTTGTTTGAAGTGACCAAATACTTATTTTCCACCCTAATTTACAAATAAATTCTTTAAAAATCCTACCATGTGAATTAATGGATTTTTTTTTCACATTCTGTCTCTCACAGTTGAAGTGTACCTATGATGAAAATTACTGACCTCTGCCATCATTTTAAGTGGGAGAACTTGCACAATCGGTGGCTGACCAAATACTTTTTTGCCCCACTGTATATATAAATATACATGAATATACATACATATAAATATATATGTATGTATGTATAAATTACATGTACAATGTATAAATCTGAGAGAAAATAACAAAGTATTAAACATTTTTTAAATACAAAATAGATATAAACCATGGTTTTGTGGCATATAAGTGCATTTACTATTATTACTGGTATTTATTGCTTACCTCGGAACTTTCTGTTATGTCACTGTCTTCCCCTCACACACCTTTTTTTCAGTCAGACTGAAGTGAAAGTGCTGCAGTCATAGATATCATGGCTGCAGCACCAAGTTAATTCCATACGCGATGCGTGGCTTTGACTAATTGCTGGAATGCCTGTTTTTTGCGGCACAAATCTCATAGCATATGTTTCATTTTGCTCTGTTCCTGTTTACCTTTCCAAAATGCGGCAAAACTTTAGAGTTTTTCTGAATTTTTAACCCGCAACTCGCTACGCTGTTTTGACAGGGAGGGGAGGGGCTCTCTGCTCCTCCGTCTCACCTGTGTCTCCACCCGTGTAGCTGCGCAGGCGGCTAAATGAAGCATCTCAGTACCAAAGTCGGCACCGTGTTTTTTCGCTACCAGTACCTACCGGCATCTTTCAGTCTGTGCCGTCTAGTACTAGTAGTAATAGTACGGTCTAGTTGTCCGCCATGGCTTAAGATAAATTTAAGTTACATTCGCTACTTGCGTGTGCATTCAGTGCAGTGTGTATGTGCGTCACTTATTTCGGTCCGGGTGAAACATGACCCCGGGCGATTGCAAAGCCATGAATTAATTAAATATGAATTAAACAAAGCCTCGAGGCAGAGAATTTGCCTCGAGGCTTTTTTGTACTCGAATTATTCGAGGTACTCGAAGAATCGTTTCAGCCCTACCTGTAGAGGTGGTGGCCGCGCGTCCAGGACGCTCCGTGTCTTCCTGTTTACAGTCTCAGCCGTCATGGAGAAGTCGGAGCTCATTTCTACTAAAAAGTTATTCATTCCCCGACTACTGAGGGCTTTATTTTTAGTTTTACACTTTTCTCCACACAGAATGGCAAGGTTTGCCAAGGATACACTTTATTTTTTGGTCAAGTATTCCATTCTGATGCGAGTGTCTAATTTCCGGGTTCTGCTTCTTCTATTCAGCTCCTTGTTCAAGAGCAAAGTGTTTCATCAGCACAGTCTGACAGTCAGGTCTCAGAGCATCGTACAGAGTGAGGACATGATTTGTGAGCTGTGAATGATTGAAGGGGGGGGTTGGAGGGGTTGTGGTACGTTGGATTAAAAAAATGCTCCACATATGAGCTTTAATTTTAAATGTGATAAAAATGTAAATAAACTAACAATCCCGAATGTTTTGGTCACTAATCACTCTGGAAAACTTCATTTGTTTAGTGTTAAAATGCCTTTTTTACTCAACCAGAAGTTAGCTGTGCTTTTCCCTCTGAAGAATCGTGTTGTATAGGACTAAAGTCTATTGTGTATTTATGCTGCAATACAACCAATCATTTAAGAAGGTCGGCATTTTAAAGAATGAGATTTTTTCCCCAGAAAGTTGACTGACGGCAGCATATATTTATTTTTCTCAGTTGGAAGAGCATCGTAACACTCAGAAACAGATGAGGGTGCTGCAGAAGAAGCAGAGCCAGTTGGTCCAGGAGAAAGACAACCTGAGGAACGAACACAGCAAGGCCATCCTGGCCCGCAGCAAACTGGAGAGCCTCTGCAGGGAGCTGCAGCGACACAACCGCACACTCAAGGTACCAAACACACAATTAGCCTAATGTCTGGAGCAGCTGATGTTATCGTTAACTCCTTAACAGCCCACTGCTAAAATGCAAAAAAATATACCTGAAAAGTGCATACCCAAATTACATTACAGTAGATGCTGTTCTGGAACCCTTTGGAGTTAATGCATAAATGGAAATGGAAACATGCTGGATTGATAACATCAGCAGTCAGATGTATTATAACTGTAACTAGTGTGTAGTTATCAAAGTGGATTTGGAATTTTTTTCTTTATGTTGTTGCTGCACATGGAGACATGGAGGTATGGGCTGGAAAAATAAATGAGTCTGTAGAACCAAGTCTTATTACAGTTCAAATTTGATGATGACACAAAAAATGACTATAATAGACTAGGGCTGGGTGATATGGCCAAAATTACATATCCCAATATAGCTCATTTTATATCCCAATAACCATAAACATACGAAACATAGAACGCCTCCACTGTGTCTTGACATGCATCATATAAATCAGGTAACATGGCTTTAGTAACGTGTTTTCAGCTGGGCATTTCATATCTCGGTTCAAGTGTAACTCACAAAACTCCCCGTGTAGATTGGACCCATATCTTTAGATGTGTTTGGTAACAGCAGCAGTAATCTCATTCCACCTGTGGGAGCTGCATGGTGTGTGATGGGCCTGTTGCAGCGTCTGCGTCTGGAGTTTATTATGACCGTTTACACCGACACTTGACGCTACTTTTGCAGCTTTTGCTTGTTGAATGTCTCTGTTTTCTTTGTCGTGGTTTTTGCGCAGGTGATAAAATACGTTTGTGGTGTTGGAGTCCGTTGTTGGGACCAGGAGCTGGCAGACTTTACAAACAGCCTTTGTCTGGTCCACATTGGTCTTTTTATATTAAACCACATCCTAATGACAGAATTGTCCCTCTTTTAGGTACAAGCTCCTTAGTTTGGGTTAGCTGGTTATCCTGTTGACCCTGGTTTGAAACACGTCCGCTACCCTCTGCCTCCATGCTTGTCTGCATTTTGCTGCGTGGCGTGTGCATGGGCATGCCGTAAAGTGCATTATGACGTAAATTACTGCCGTAACACTTCTAACCGTGGCATAAACGATTGAACTATTTTTGACAATAGACATTTTCTATCGTCCAGACGAAATATTTTGTCATATTGCACAGCCTATAATGGACATGTTTTTGTGTGGGTATGTCCAGGTGTCTTTTAAAGTGTCCATTTGGAGACTCCAGATGGACACTTTAAAAGATGCCTAAACATTTTGGCTTTAAACGTCTAACTCCTGAATGCTTCCACCTCCAGTCATCAGTGAGACTCTAATGAAAGGAGGCACTTAGAGGAATCCTGCTCTGCTCCCAGATTCACTGTCACCATGATTGAGATGCTGTAGAGGAGCCATAAACTCAGTGAAATCCCCATTTCCCCTGATTATTAAAAAAGTGTGTTCATGCAAAGTCATTTTTGGACTCCTCCACTACTCCTGGCAGCTTCCAGTTCTAAATATGTAAAACAAACAAGGATTTCAGGTTTTCATTCACACAAGTTCAACACCCCCCCACCCCCACCCCACACACACACACACACACACACACACACACACACACACACACTCCAGCCGTGTTGGGAATGTTACTTCAAAAAAGTAATTAGTTATAGTTACTCACTACTTGTTCCAAAAAGTAACTGAGTTAGGTACAGAATTACTTTATAACAAAGGTAACTAGTTACCAGGGAAAATAATTTTTTCGTTACTATTTAAAAAAAAAAAGTTGTGGTATATCAAAGAATTAGGATTTTTATGAACAGAGTTTCCAAGAAACGGAAACTCCTGGACATAACGACACCTCACGAACACATTCTGGTCTTTTAACTCAATGAGTTTGAAGTAGTGAATAAATCTCCACCTTGAAGATGAAAACTTTTCATCCTAATGCTCCAGACTGCCCTGCTCCATCGCTGGCATTTGTGTGTGTGTGCGTTTGTGTGTGTGTTTGTGTGTGCGCGGCAGTTTGTGCATGAGGGCGGTGCGTTCAGGGTATACACAGTTTATTTCATCAATTAATCCCGTAATAGTCTGGTTGTCATTTGTTCTGAGATTATGCTTGGAAGTTGAGACGCTGTCCTTTTCTGCTTTGTGTGAAAAAAACAAGAGTCGCATGAGAACAGCTGATGGGGGGGCGGGGCGTGCGTGTGTGTGAAAGAGAGAGAGACGTACCGCTGCAGGTGTGACAGAGAGCAGGAAACAGCTGTTCGGTTGTTTTTAACAGTTTTAGACTGTTTTTGGTGTCTCTACAGCCGACAGCAGCTCCTACTGTTCTAAATAAAGCTCAGAGGACTGAACCTACGGACGCATTGTTGGAGAGAACATTTTAAGAGTAACGCACCGCATTTCACGCTCAGTAATGGAAACGCCGTTCTCATGACGGAAACGGTAATTAGTTAGATTAGTCCGTTACCGATAAAAGAACGGAGTTACCTAACGCCGTTACTTTAAACGGCGTTATTCCCAACACTGCACTCCAGTTACAGAGAGTGAAAGTCTTCCCTCCACACAAGAAAACAATAGATTGAGACTTGTTTACTTTTCATGAGTTAATATTTACATTTAAACCCATCATGTCTGCCTGATGTGTAGAAAACACATTTTGTTTTGTTACAGAACTTTTGTGTTTGAGTTGTGACTAACTAACAACACAACAAAACACTCACAAGATGCTCAACAGGGGCTTATTTATTTACTTTGTCAAGGTGTTTTCATCTAAACAACGTATAGAAAAGTTTCCACTAACTAGCGACGAAAGCATCTTCCCCCTCTTATTCCACAGGAGTGATTTAACTTCTCTATCACTCTTCCTCTTCTTCCTCTACCGCCTGTTAAGGGGTTTAATGCTTTTTATAATTTTTGTCAATTTGACTGTCATCGCTGCAGGAAGAAGGAGTACAACGAACCCGGCTGGAGGAGGAGAAACGGAAGGAGGTGACTTCTCATTTCCAGGTCACGCTAAACGACATCCAGGCTCAGATGGAGCAACACAACGAGAGGAACACCAGCCTCCGCCAAGAAAACGCAGAGCTGGCCGAGAAGCTCAAGAAACTGTACGAGCAGTACAAACTGCGTGAAGAGGTTAGCAGTCTGTTATCACCTTTAACTTCATTTTGTTGTTTATTTTATTTTGCTGGATGTTTCTGACTCTGATCACCCTCCCAGCACATAGACAAAGTGGTGAAACACAAAGACCTGCAACAACAGCTGGTGGATGCAAAACTGCACCAGGCGCAGGAGCTGCTGAAGGAGTCAGAGGAACGCCACGACAGAGAGAAAGACTTTGTGAGCGCTGATTTGACACATGCTGCATGTGATTCGTCCTGTAGTCTCACATAAATGTGAAATCCTCTTTGCCTTTTTTGTTTTTGTTGCTACTTGGCAGCTACTAAAAGAAGCGGTGGAGTCTCAGAGGATGTGCGAGCTGATGAAGCAGCAGGAGGTTCACCTCAAACAGCAGGTTTCTATTGAGTTCACTCAGATTTGTTTTCTTACAACTGAACTGCAGTCACGAATCGGCCTTCTGCTGTGTTGATTTCCTAGCTGTCATTGTACACGGAGAAGTTTGAGGAGTTTCAGACCACTTTGTCCAAGAGTAATGAAGTCTTCACCACTTTCAAACAGGAGATGGAGAAGGTGAGGTGAACCTGGAACAGGTTTGAGAACATGAAATATTCTGTTGGGTTTACACAAACGAGTGTTTTATTTCCTTTGCATTCACAGATGACTAAAAAGATTAAGAAGCTGGAGAAGGAGACCGCGATGTATCGCTCGAGGTGGGAGAGCAGCAACAAGGCACTGCTGGAGATGGCTGAAGAGGTAAAGCAACTTCTGGAATGTGTTGTTTTTTATTTTAAAGGACTCCCACATGTGACCAAAAAACTGTTTTTTGAGACGTAACTTTTTTCCCTGGTGTGTCTAAAATGCTAATCTTTGCCTTGTCCTGTTTTTTTGGGCTCGCACTTATTGCAACCTCCTCTGAAGGCCAGGTCCAATCAAGAAAAAAAGGGTTATGTGTTTTAAATGACATCTCTGAGAATGAAGATGTTGATTAGAAGATTATTTAAAAAGCTAACATTGTAGAGAAATATGGGACCCAGCTGTTCATCACCTGTCTGTCCTGTCAAAACGCTTTACACTGAGCGAGGAGAGCTCCTGCACCAGTGCCTGCAGTTTCTCAGGGATTTAGAGGAAATAAAGCTCCAAAGTTGGACACTACTAAGCATATTTTTTGTGCATGTGTTGAATCACAAGCTCTGATTGCAGAGTATGTTTTTGTGTCTACAGAAAGCTGTGCGGGACCATGAGTTTGAGGCATTGCAGGGAAAAGTCCAGCGGCTCGAGAAGTTGCGGCGTGCTCTTAAAGTGGAACGAAACGACCTAAAGAAGAAGGTCCAAAACCTCGGTGGGCAAGATGGCGGCACCTCAGGGGCTCCCACCTCAGACCCTGGGACTGACTCCCCCTCTCCGCCTCCCACAGACTGTCTGCTGGAGCCCAGCACCTGTCCCGTACCAGACAGCACCTCAGGCTCTCCGCTATGCCACTGTGAGCCACAGCTGGACACAGACACACACCCAGAAGAGGCAAACACTCCACCTATTCCTGCACAGGAATGAAGCAGAGCTGCTCACAGTTCCCACCCCACAGAGTCAAACCACCAGCCTGCAAGCCGCTACTCCTCCGCTAGAGGAGGCTGATGTGAAACACTGAGCAGGAATCAGATCTACACAGGATATGTGATCAATGTCTACCTGAAGGGTTAACCTGTGTCCTCCCAGCATCCTCTGCAGATGTAATAACAGTGGGCTTCACTTGCCAGTATATTTTTATGCACCTCTGTAAGGTTATAATAAACATTTTTATAAGGGTTGTAATAATTGTCTTTGCGATAAATTAGATTGATTTTCTCCTTTTCTTTCTTGGCGTAAGAATAGCTATACACACATGCTGTGTAGGGTTGTACTGAGCTGTGTGGGATGACACAAGTTAAACAGGCTTAGAGCAACAGAGTCATCAGGTGCGTGTTTTAAGTAGTTCAGTCATTCAGACTCACTGTTGGAAAGGATCCTACTCTAAAAGCCACTGTCAGCATATTAAAGTTTTTCTGTCAGGTGGAATGTTAGCAGTAATGTCATTTCCTTTAGCCTTTACCATTTATATCATTAAAATAAGAGTTGTGTGTTATTGAGGGAATTTTTTCAGTCCAGTTTTTATGTTGCTTAATTGCAGATTAAATCCTTCTTGGGAGTTTCTAAGGCAGTCTTGTTTAAATCACACTTTTTCCATTTGTGTAGTGTTTAACTTTTGGTTTGTATTTATTGTTAAAATCATAGTCCAATATGGGAAAATAACGGATGTTTTCATTTATATAGACCATTTGTTTTATGACCAACTCATCATTCCTGCCCTTCCTGGGTCATATTACACATAATCAATTGTGTTTGTGTGCTTCTAATTAGTAATAATGAGCACTTTCAGCTCATTTAACTCCATCTTTGTTCATTTGTATGTATGGAATGTGTGTGATGTAAACATCTATTATAGTTTCCTTATAATCCTGCTAATGGCAAAGGCATGTGGTCAGGTTTTCTCTAGAGAATGTCAAAAGTACCTCTATGCAATGCTTGCATCTTGGTTTTATTCTGTGGAGGTTTCAACTCATGAGCACTTAACTAAGAATGTATATTCATCATATCCACTGTTTTACATAATTGTTGGAAAAATAGACGACATATCTCACAGCTGAAGGCCTTTTCCTTAAAAAGGGAAGTAAAGCTTAAACTTTTATTTTTCTTGAGTTGCTCTTATTGATTGTCTGGTGCTTTGGAAATGTGCAGTGACTGAGCCAAGTGAGAAAACAGGAAAAAGGTCAAATATGTTTTTAAACTTCTGGATTGTTTCAGTTCACTCCCAAGCATGTCTGTTTCTCTTGTGTACTACTTCACATGTAGCATCGATAAAGTAGTGATAACTGAAATAGAAATGGCAGCCCTTTTTTATCGTACCATAGGGTGTCTTCATTATACTCAAGTTTATTTACCATAAGAAGGAACCAAAGATGTTTTTTTATTTTTGCAGTACTTTTTTCTGGCCCCGATGTTCAATAAATTTAGTGTATGTATGATTCATTGGCTGATTAAACTATTGGATTTATGTTAATTTTTTTTGTCTTGAGATGTTTCAATATGATGTATGTTTTGCAGTGAATGTTTTTTGACCATAATGAGAACTACACAGATCGCTTCATATGAAAATCGTGAATATTGATTTTTATGGCAAAACATTTGAGGGATTTTGTTTTATGCACTATGTGTCACCATGTTTACAGTGATCTAATTTTTTCTTTTTCAAAAGGAATTGTATTGCCTTCTTTTTCCTAAAAATATCACATGTACCCAAGTAAAGTGCAAATTTTAGTCAACAGAAATTAAATAAGAATAGAAAGTGATGAACTCAAGACCTTGATCAAGAAATGCAAAAGAAGTACAGACTTGATTCAGGAAGGCAACTTTGTAATATACAAAATGATGTGTAAAATCAAGTATTAGGGGAAAACAATTAGCTAAGAATAGGAAATAGGATTAAACGGCATACCTCACAAAATAGGCAGCTGGGTTAGGTTAATTTTGCAGTCAGCCAAAAACAATGAATTAAAACAAAGTACAACTGTTAATACAACTGAACAGGGAAAACGTGATATTACTTTAAAAACTGTTAAGAAGATAATTGATAAGTTACTAATTAAATACACAGGCGATTTATAATATAAAATTACTTCATTTTCAGGATTTTTCTAGCTGCTGTACCACTTGGGTCCAGTAGGTGGCAGTATATCAGTGATCAGCTGGTTGTCGTCCTACAGTAAACCGTACCGAAGAAAAAGAAAACCCTTTCCTTTTCCGCCACGGCTCCGGCTCCTGACACATGAGTGTTCCGTCTTTTCTATTTTTGTGAGGTGTAGAAAATATACTAAAACAACTGGAAACACATAGCTGACGACAATGGTTGGTATATTTTTAGAGATTTTTTCGCCCGTTACTTTTGAATAATTTTAATTCTGTAGTTTTCAGCACTATTTATTTTATCTTTTAACGTATCTTTTTGCTAGCATTAGCCTTCAAATTAGCTAAATTGTCGTGCCTGTTGAGGTTCGTAAAATTGAGTGTTTGATATAGCTAAGCGATGAAATGTGTTTTATTACTGACTGGTGTCATTTAGTACTTGTGTTTAGATAAATGAGTTGTATGTACTATTTATTCAATTACTTTAACTGCACTACCGGTGTTTCCAGAAACCCATTTTGCTTCAGGGCCACGAGAGGTCCATCACTCAGATAAAGTACAACAGAGAAGGAGACCTGCTTTTCTCTGTGGCTAAAGACCCGGTAAGTTGGTGCACACTCAGCTTTCGTCCATGCATCACAGAGCTTGTTTAGAAGTAGCTAATTATAACTCTTGTCATGTTTCTTTGTAGCTAGCGAACGTCTGGTACTCTGTGAACGGAGAGAGGCTCGGTACCTACAACGGACACACAGGAGCCGTGTGGTGTGTTGACTGTGATTGTATCCTTTCTCTGGACCTGTGTACTGAGCACAGCATTTGTTGAGGAGCTTGTATGTAAACAACACAGGTTTGGTGTCTTAACTTGCTGTATCAGGGGACACAAAGAATGTGTTGACAGGCTCGGCAGACAACAGCTGTAGGCTGTGGGACTGTGAGACCGGTAAGTAAATACAGTTTTAACCGTGAGCTGCATGTTTTTTTTTTTTAATCAGTGTTCTATCAGTTGTTTATCTTTAGTAAGGACCAAACCCACCAGTGAGATCACTCAGAGTCTCTAAACAGGAAGATGGCCTCTCACCAGTGGGGCTGCTACTAACAAATAATTTTATTTAGAATATTCTATTGACAAATTTTTGGAATATTCTTCTCACCATTTTTTCTTCCGCTTATCCGAATCTGGGTCATGGGGTCAGCATCCCTAGTAGGAAAGTCCAGGCTGTCCTTTTTCCAGTGACCTTCACCAGCTCATTAGGAGGACCCCCTGCTGGCCAGGCTGAACCTGAGCCTGAACATGCCTAAACACCTCTTCTGGGAGGCTTCAGGAGGCATCCTGAGCAGATCCAGATGCCCGAACCACCTCAGCTGGCTCCTGTCATTGTAGGGGAGCAGCAGTTCTATTCTGAGTCCCTCCTGGATGTCCAAGCTCCTCACCTCATCTCTAAGACCAAACCCAGCCACCCTGCAGAGGAAACTCCTTTTGGCTGCTTGTGTTGATGATGATGTTATCATGGTCATTACCCAAAGCTCATGACCACAGGTAGCGGTTGGAACATATATCAACTGGTAACTTGAGAGCCTCATTTTCTGTCTAAGCTTCCTGCTCATCACAGCAGATGCTGCCCCAATCTATCGTTCAATCTCCCTCCTTTCCTCACCTGTGAACAAGACCCCAAGATAATTAAACTCCTCCACTTGAGGTAGGACATCTTCAACCTGAATTGGCAATCCACTCTTTTCTGGTCAAGAATCATAGCTTCAGATTTGGAGAAGCTGATCATCATCCCAGCTACTTCACACTTGGATGCAAACCTCTCCAGTAAGAGCTTAAGTTTCAGTGAAGCCAAGAGGACAACACCCTCCATACCATCACTGCAGCTAGAAATTCTTTCCATAAGGCTGTGAACAGAACCAAATCAATATTTGATTATGCTAAATGACTAATTATTATGAGGTTGTGGAGAATGGAGTGGGATCAGGTACAGATAGATGCACCTCAGCACCCAGACGAGCCTCTGGTAGCATCCAGCTACATGTTGTCTGACTTTTAGTAGCTTCAGTTCTATGTAATGTTACGTGTCTGTTCCCAAATAAAAAACAAGCAAATGTGAATGATGCTGTAAGCTAAGCTTGATACAGGAAAGTTGGCTTACTTTATCATTTACTTGGTTTGATATTATTTTAAAAATCTCAAGTTACTATGCTACATTGCAGAGGCATAAACTAAACGGATGGTATGATGCATAATTGTCAAGTTGTTTTAAAAATCTGAAAAATTAGTCGCTAATGTGTCATTAATCTACAGCAGTGTTTCTCCTGATCTGACTAGCCATGAGTATTGCTCCAGTCAGAAGACTACTTCCTGTTTCTAGAGACTCTGCTCACTTTGAGTGATGTCACTGGTGGGTCTGGTCCTTACTGTAGATAAATAAGATGTAGAACATCACTTTAAAATAACCAAAATATCCCTGAAAGGCTAACATTATGTGCACATGTTTATAGAGCCCAGAGCTGCAGTGACATCTACTTTTAATGCCATTAAAATGACTTAATTTTAAATACCGGTATTTTGATAATACAGAAGGCTGTGGCTCTGAAATATTTCACTGCCCTTTTTAATTGTTTATTGTGTTCTCACAGGTAAACAACTGGCTCTGCTCAACACCAACTCTGCTGTCAGGACTTGTGGCTTTGACTTCAGCGGCAACATCATCATGTTTTCTACAGACAAGCAGATGGGTTACCAGTGCTTTCTGAACTTTTTTGACCTGAGGGATCAGCAGCAAATAGGTAGACACATATTATGCACACACACTTTTCTGCAATGATGTAGCCACAAAGACGGATAAAGTACTTTTTAAAAATGCACTTGAAAGTAACAAAACATGGACTTGCAAGTTTCTTTATCTGCTTCCCAGGAAAGACAAGAAGGGAAATGCAGTACCATACAGAAATTTAAGAAATGCATCTAAAACATGAAATTAAGACAGTGAGCTAGATCAAATATAAAACAGTGTAACAAATGTGCAGTCTTTTATACGTGACCTTGAACACAAGGTAGAGACATCATCTTCAAAACTTTCTTTCACTTTACTACACAGTGGTGTGATGCTTAGTACTCACTAAGCATCAATGCCTGGCGCTCACTTGAGTACCTTGTTGAACAAATTATATGGATATAAGTATGTGGTGGCAGTAGCTCAGTAGGTTGAGTGTTCATGCAACCAGAGGATTGTCAGTTCATTCTGCCCTGGATCACTTTGCTGTTGTGTCCTTGAATAAGACACTGCCAGTGTATGGTTGCCTCGCTTCTGTGGCTACAATGTAGCTTACTGCCATCAGCGTAGGGGTGGGAATCGAGAACCTGTTCCGACTTAGAACCGGTTCCAACTGATCAATTCCATCAGACTTGTACACCTCCAACTTTATAAAGTCTTCTTATTCTCTTGTTTCCGGTTTTCCCAAAATTTGCTGATCAATAATCTTTCACCCACGGAGGAATTAGACTTGTATGCACCTCTCACTGGTCCGACAGAACGATAACCTGGCGCGAGCAGAGGAGGGGCTTAACAAGGTGAGGTCCCGACAGCGTTTACAGACAACAAACGCGGAGTCCCCCACTCCGCTTTTTCACAAGTCACACTCTGCAGACTTTGAGACGACGCAGGAGGCTGAAGGCTCTGCAGAGGTTTGAGTCCAGAAGCAGTACCGGGTGACCCGGGTCCGTTCGATTCTGGTCCTGGAGGACCAGAATTGAAACTGGAGGAAGGAGTTGGAAACAATAACATTAGGGGCAGTAATGCTGTTTGCAGCAGGTGCAGTTTAGTGGTTCTTAGTTTGTTTTTACAGACCAGTTATCACTATGCAGTGACAGAAAGCTATATCTTATTTTACACTTGTAAAAATAATTGGAATGTCAAAGGATGTACTTTTTTCTGCTGGGACTGGTCAGAAAAAACATTTAAAATCATTCAGCGGTTTAATTTCTAATACCTACAAGCAGACTTCAGCTATTTGTAGCGGTAAAAAAAACTGTCACAAACATAAAGTCTGGAAAGATGTTGGTGAGATTTATGTGATGGTTGTTTGTATGAAATGCATTATGGGTTAGTAGTTACTGAATTGTGTGCTGGCACGTGCTAGCAATTTGTTTTTTAGCACAGAACAATCTGAAGTCACAAGGTGCTGCATTAACTATTGTATTGTGTGCTGCTTTAAAGTGTTACATAGTATTAAAGATACTGGTCAGTATCAACACTCCTGTCTTTGTCTAAAACCCAAAATGTTCGTCTCTGCAGAAGACAACCAGCCATACCTGTCCATACCCTGCAGTGATCACAAGATAACCAGTGCTGTGTGGGGACCTCTGGGAGAATTTGTCAACGCGGGTCATGAGAATGGAGAAATTAACCAGTTCAGCGCCAAGGTTTGGCACACAAACTTAAAACTAGAATAAGAACCACATTTAATTTCCTTAGATTGTTAAATTACCTTTAAAAATACAATTTCATTGAGTCTTACGAAACGCAGCTAAAGTTTTTGAGTTCTAACTAACCTATTATTTTGGCCAGTCTGGTGAGATTCTGAAGAAGGCCAAGGAGCACACCAAACAGATCAATGACATGCAGTCATCAGTAGATAACACCATGTTCATCACCGCCTCCAAGGACAACACGGCCAAAGTAAGTCATCTTTTAAACTAGTACTCCCTAAAACCTGGCAGATTTTATTTTCACAATTCTGCAGTTAAATCTACTTCAATCTTTTTTTTTGACACATTAAAGTTAGCCTTGACTGTTTACTAATTGTTTGACTCCCTGTTGTCCTTTTTAGTTGTTCGACTCCTCTTCTCTGGATCACATCAAGACATTTAGGACAGAGAGACCTGTCAACTCTGCAGCCATCTCTCCCATAATGGATCACGTAAGAAATGACACGCACAAGTCGACAAGCTGATTTGATCCTGTTGTCACGGTGCTATGTCACTGACTTTAAACACTTACTCAGGTGGTGATGGGAGGTGGACAAGAAGCCATGGAGGTCACCACTACATCCACCAGGATTGGCAAGTTTGAGGCCAGGTTAGTTAAAAGAGTCAAACCTGAACCTCTGAGTTAAGCTAGTAATTTAATCTACTGTTGGTTTTGCATAGAAATCAGTGATCCTCATTACAGTTTTTCTCAGTTGCTAAAACACTAAACCCTGTTGTCTGAACCAAATTCTCAGTAGCCTGAACCCACTGATTGAAACAATCACTATTTTGACAAAATCATAAGCTTTTGTCAGCTGTTTAGACACAACTTCTCAACACATTTTCATTGTGATGCACGTGTGCTGCATAATAGTGAGCACAGGTGACAAAAGTCAAACACAATTAAAGCACTGGTGTCACCACTTGAACACTACAAGTCAAAACTGATCCCACTTGTGTCTGATGATGTAAGGGAACGTCCACAGTAACCAGTTCAGAGAGCACTGGTTTGTGAGGCCCTACAATGGACAGAAATCTGAGGAAGAGTTCGTGTCAGAGGAGGTTGAGGTGGTCAGGAAGACAAAGAACAGTAACATCTGATGACATCAGAGCTGCTGATTGACCATGTTCTTGTCCATGGTCTGAGCATGAGGGAGGCTGGACAAAGGCTACAACTGAACACCAGTAGATTCACTGTGTCCACCAGTCTGAGGATTTAGAGCAGAGAACAACTAATCACCTTCTTTTGACATTATAGTACAGTATGTCAATGTTGACAGCAATTACTGTATGACATCATACTGTAGAGCTGGTAAGTCCCGCCCATCCGTAAAACCCCACTGGACCTCTAGATTGAGAAACCGTCAATGCTAGTGAATATGAGAAAATAATTTTCTCACATTCACTACTGATGAGTTTTTTCCCGTTGCCTGGTCAGACAAAATGTGTCCTGTGATGTGGATGAAGTCCTGACCCAGTACAGAGACATGATGCTGAGTAATGCACTTTATAGTATTTGTATATTTTTGTGCTTTATTTTTACGTACAGAAGTAGCAAACGCATAAGATTTCTGTTTGGTTTTATTAGTGCTTCGTGTAAATGCACCAGATTTCTGTTTAGTCTTTTTGTACCAGAGCTAAATGCACACTTATTTTTGTTTTTACAACATGCATTTTACCTACAGTGAACAAAAACAT
This sequence comes from Callopanchax toddi, assembly GCA_006937965.1. NCBI lineage: Eukaryota > Metazoa > Chordata > Actinopteri > Cyprinodontiformes > Nothobranchiidae > Callopanchax > Callopanchax toddi. Next base: position 1,146,439 of record SSNR01000092.1, read on the forward strand.
GTATTTCTCCAGATTCATGTCCTGAGCGTTGTTTTCTATTTTTCTACGTAGTGTTTAGTGACTGTTCTTAGTGTTTATAATTTTGATTGACTCGGGGAACGATTTGACCACAAAGTTCAGTTTTGAGCACAGATTGAACTGTTTTGAGATGAAAGTTTGGTTTTGCAAGAAGAGTCTGAGATTTTGTGAATTTAGCTTGAAAATTGGGTTTTGTGTTCAAACTCTGGAGAAATGGAGAGCAGTTTTCAAGAAATGTGTCTTAGCAATTGAGAAAAACTGTAAGAGATGAGAATATAAAGCGTTTTAGATTTGTGGTGGTAACTCGTGTTCTTTACTGCCTTTAGGTTCTTCCATGCTGCCTATGAGGAGGAGTTTGGAAGGGTCAAAGGTCATTTTGGCCCTATAAACTGTGTGGCCTTTCATCCAGATGGCAAGAGGTACAAATTGGCTGTGCTTTTGTGAAACATGAAGACAGAAATGTTCTGCATTGTTACTAAAAGGATTTGAGTCCCTGCTAACCCTGATTTCTTCCCCCTACAGTTACAGCAGTGGAGGAGAAGATGGATATGTAAGAATTCACTATTTTGACCCACAGTACTTTGACTTTGAGCTGGAGGCGTAAACAACCAGTGACCCCTACAGCTTATACCAGTAATATTCAGTCAGGATAAACTCACTTCAGTTGACTGACCACCTCCACCCTCCCATAAGAACTGAAGTTGTTTGCAAGTTAAATTTATAAGCTTTTGCCATCACTGCATGTATTTAGCTTGTTAACTCTATTCTAATAATAAAAAGGTCACAAAAGAGGAGTGTTTGCTTACTTCTAATGAGTGGAGTTTTAACCTTTTTTTTTATGTACACACCACTCACAAAAAGTTGGGGATATTTGGCTTGATGGTGACATTTCAAGTTGAAGCTAAAATGCATTCTAACCTCTACAGATGAACTTAATGTGACATTTAATGGAAAATCTTGAATGCACATGTTCAGTGTTTCAGTACTTTCTGCACAACTTGCTATTCTCTTAACGAGCTGAACAGCTAAAGTCACAAGTGTTTAATCCATGAATGGATCTAATATATTTCCTGGTTCAATTAAACAGTCCTCATCATGCTGTTCACATTTTGACATGAGACCACACCTAATTAATTTACAATACTTCGCTATTGAGAGGCTTCAAACAGGATGTGACCACAGAGCTTAGAGAGAGAGAGACTGGAAGAGTCATAAAAGTGAACATCCTTAAGCCACATCCCACACTGCTGACCTCTTCATTATGAACATTGAACTGGATGATGTCACGACTCCAGGCATGTTTAAGGGAGGTGAGAGGAACCCAAGTGTCACGTCGGACCATTTGGAATACATTTACATCAGAGTGGTTGATGTCCTAGACCTGCAAGAGTACACGATCACACCACCAGGTACAGGTGCCATCTTGCATTGGCCAGGGAGCGTTTAAACTGGACAAGGAGCCAGTGGACCCCAGTGCTGCTCACTGATGAATGTTTATTCACACAGAGCAGAAATTATAGCTGCCAGCGATGAGAAGAGACATCAAGGAGAGACTATACATAACCACTGTTGTCACCAGACCAGCCTTTGGTGGTGTTTCAGATTGGGCAGGCTAGACTCTATACAGAACTGTCCTACACTTTGTGAATGTCTCTGTGACCAGCTGATAAAACCTGGATAATTCTTAATCCAGTCATTGTTTCTATGCATGAACAACACAGGCCTAATTTCATCTTAATGCTCCTGCTCATTAGGGTCATAAAAACCCTATGGGATCAGCTGAGTCACGGTGTAGTTCAGGCATGTCCAAAGTGCGGCCCTCAGCTGCATTTTAAGAATGATATAATTTAGTCCAGCAGAATTTTGATGCAGAGAGATGCTTTCTGACATGTTTATCTTAAGATTTTTTCTAACATCAGACTCTGCAAACAAAAAACAGACCAATTTAAATCTTTTTAAATGCAAAATTTTACATCCAATCAAAGTATTCTATTTTTTATTGAGACAGTTTAAGAGATATTGGGATAATTTAATTTTCTGGTAAAAAGAACCACAAACCCTCATTGACTTTTACTAAAAAGCAGACTTGTGTTCATAAAACGTGACTAAATCCAGCAACATGACTGAAGAAAGACCCAGGTCATTGACTGAATGCTTTCATAGATCATGGGCTTGTTTTTGAGAATAGAGGGAAATTTAGTTTCTTGAAACCTAAAAAGATTCGACCAATCAGATCCAGTGAATTTGATGCTTTTTATTATTTAGTCAAATGTACTTGATCCCTGTACGTGTCGTACTGACAAAGATACTGTTCCTTAAAATGTAGTCGAATCAATTTCTGAGCAGAACAAATAAATTAAACCATCTTTTGCCTTTTTCTATTCTAACTTTTGTGGCCCTCGAGGACTTTACACTTGGTGACTTCGGCCTTCATGTTGAAAAGCTTGGACACTCCTGGTGTAGTCTCATAGCTGTAACCTAGAACCTCAGAGACCTGAGGGCCACCCTTCAAGATGAGTGCGATGCCATTACTCAGCAGACAGTAAGTCGACTAGTGAACAGCATGAGATGTCAAACTAATTGATGTTCTTGGTCACATGCAAGTTATTGAAACTGACATTTTTGTTGGGGTATACCCACCACTGTGGCTTTCTTTTCAATAAGTTTTATGGATATCCTGTACCCTTTAATTTTAATTGATGTAGGAATTTTTTTTTTGCTGCATAATTTCACCAGAGCATCAGACCAACTGATTAGGATGTGCAATAATCAGCTTTAATAAAATCATGGATGCAGGAATTAAAACATTTTCTTTGCCGATATAATCGTTATGGACAATAAATTTAAACAATCTGTCCATTCTGATCTGGGATCATGAAACTAATCGGATTAACTAACTCAATCCTGTAAGGTGGGTCATTTTTCTTTATTTTTATAACAAAGATATGAAAATGCACATTTCACAAGAATACAACTGCTAACAGCCACACACTGGCTAACTCCACTTATGTATAATGGTAAAAAATATCTAAAATAAGCCATTTACTCACCAACTGCCTCTGAAGAGATTCACACGTTCATACTTTAACTTAAAAAACATATTCATGATGACATATCAAAAGGGACTGAATGTACTCATGATTTAAAAATAACTTAATGAACAAAAGAATGACAGCTCAGGGACTAGGGACAGACTGAATATATCCATGCTGAAGGCAGCATCCATCTAAGCATGCATTTACTGATGAATTAACACAGGAAGGCAGAACTGCTGACCTAAGGCAGGGTGGATTATTAATTGGTTAAAAAATTGAAAGCTGAGGAAAGTTGTTTTTTCACTGGAAAGCTGACATTTCTGCCATCATTTAACCCTCACACTGTCCTTATTTCTGGGGCCTATGGAGTTTTCTATTCTTTTGGGGTCAGACAGCACGAGGGTTAAATGGCAGCTCTGAAATAACAGCCTAGAATTGTCACCAGTAATTGTTTTCTTATTACAACATACCTGACTCTCACAACAGATCACAGTGATTAAGTGCCCGGTGTTTGGGATTTATTTAACAACTGTCTAATGTAACTGTGCTAAATTAACGATCAGATAACGGTTTTAACACAATCCCTTCATCGCCTGATGCTTAACTTTTATTGGAAACAGATTAAATCAAGTTTGCTTGTAAAAACACAATAAAATGGGAATAAAAGTCTTCTTGTAGGAGGGAAACAGGGGCAGGAGGATAACAGTTCATCCACTTTTGAAGCCAACTTCAAGATGCCTTTATCTCCTCTTTTGGTCTGAAACACAGTTTTAAACAGAAAATTACACATCTGTGTGTTTAAGTCACCTCATAGTGGAGCAGATTATTCCAGGATGAAGGTAACACTGAGGAGGTAAGGTGACATGTACAGTGCACCCTCTTATTGCTTTTATAAGTCAATTATAAGCAACATAATTTGACTCCTTTGACACATTTTTCTGGCAAAAAAACAACAAAACATTAATGTCAAAGTGAAAACTGATTAATAACAAAGAAATGAACAGATGTAACATAGAATAAGTGATTGTGAGTAGTGACTGGCCTAATTAAACAGGGGTCCAGCCAATTGGTGCTAGTAGTGTGGAATTAGTGCGTGGATGTCAAACCAAACCCTAACCCTGGTGTCTCAAGTGGTTGCTGAATAAAGACACCTGTATCTGGAAGGTCCATTCACTGGCTAATCAGTATTCCTGGCAACCATTATAGCATGAAGACAAAAAAGCAACTAGCAATTCAGAGAAAATATAATTTAAAGTATAAGTCAGGGAATGGATACAAAAATCATTAGCACACTGAGCATTCCCTGGAGCTCAGTTAAATCCATCATCAAGAAAGGAACAAGGCTTCATCTGTACTTCTGACTAGATCAGGACGTCCTCAAAAATTGAGTGACCGAGCAAGGAAACTAGTAAGAGTCCACCCGGACACCATGACCATTCTGAAGGAGTTACAAGCTTCCATCAGCTGAGATGGGAGAGACTCACCATACAATAACTGTTGGGCGGGTTCTTCATTGGTCAAAGATTAATGGGAGAGTGGCAACGAGAAAACTACTGTTGAAGAAAACTCAGATTACGTCTGGAAGTTTACCAAAAGGCATGTTGGAGACTCCATGGTCAGGTGGAAGAAAGGTCTTTGGTCTGATGAGACCAAAATGGAAGGCTTGTAAAAGTAGAAGGTAAAATAAATGCAGCAAAATATAGATAAATCCTGGAGGACAATTTGATTCCATCTACAAGAGAATTATGGTTTGAGAAAAGATTTATTTTCCAGCAAGAAAATGACCCGAAGCATCCAGATAAAGATGCACAGAAATGGTTTGAAGACAACAAGGTGGAGGTTCTGGGGTGGCCCAGTTAAAGCCAGACCCTAATCTCATAAGAGAATTTGTGGCTGGACTTGCAAAGAGCTATTCACACCTGATCTACACGCAACCTGTCAGAGCTGGAACAGTTCAACAAAGAACTGTAGCGTCCAGCCTGATACTGACCTACTCAGACTCTGGACTGTGATTGCAGCCACCTACTAATCAACTAAGCAATCAATTATTTTATTATATATTATTTTTATGTCATTATTTTGTAGAGAGCAGTTTCCACTTTGACATTAAAGGGGTTTTTGTTGTAATATTTTTGGCTAAAGGAGCAAAACTCATGATTGATTTATAAAAGCAATAAAAGGGTCAAATATCCAAGTGGGTGAATACTTTTTATAGGAAACTGTACCACATGACCCTCAGTTAAACTGTGGATGCAGACTGATGTGAAATAAAGAGGCAACATTAGAATTTGAATATTTAAAAACAGATTTGTGCTCCTGTTTCAAATTTCTGTAAAATACAATTTGAATCTCAATTTAAGTGATTCTTACCCTGATGTATCCATCTTCTCTTCTACTTTGTCTTCCTCTTTCACTTCTAGAAAGCAAACGGGAGCAATTACTCTCCAAGATTCTTTAAATATCACTTCCTAATGAGTTCTTCTTACCTTTCTTTTCCTCTCCTTCTTTCTCTTCTTCCTTTTTAATTCTTTTTGCCTTTTTGTGGTTGGCTGCATTCCTTCGGAGTCCCCCCTGCCCCTCTGCCTCATCCTCAGAGTCTGAAAATTCCTCTTCACAGGCTATCCGCTTGTCGTGGGCACGGACTGAAACACAAATGTTGATCATCACCCCTAAAACAACTTGGGCTACCTTTTTCCTAATCCAATACATTCTTGACACTTTAAATACTGTTTTTAATTTAGCGTTTTGATCTCACTGGATATGCGCTTGTCAGGGTCTTCCTCATCCTCGTCCCCACTGTCAGGATGAGGAGCGTCCTCTGGAATGGCTTGCATCTGGACACCGGGTGCATGAGGGAGCATACGAAGGTTCTCAAAGAGACGCTGTTTTATTTTCTCTAAGTACTCGTTGGTGTTCTGGTTGGTCATGTTGGAGGGACTGATGTGCAGCTTAAAGTCTGGACCAAAGTATTCAAAGTAATCATTGTAGGGCAACTCGTTAGGAATAGAGGAATCCAAGGCGACAGCAGTTTCGTAGGTCCAGCAACGGGCCACATTACGAATGGTGTAGCCTCCTCCACCCAGCATCAGAAGAGGAAGGTTAAAACCTTTTATGTACTCGACACACTTTGCATGGCCTGTGGGAGTCAACACAGACATTTAATTGTCAGTTTTTCAGAGCAGTCATTTCTTTGGCGCATACGATGTTTGATACCTTTGATGGTGAGGTTGAAGCAGCCCAGACGGTCTCCTGAAAGAGAGTCTGCACCACACTGTAGAATCACAGCACTTGGCTGGTACATCTCCATCACTTTAGCCATGATCTAACAAAAACAATGTGATGAGAGAATAGACCTAAATATGTTGACTTAAAAGCTATTTGTGGATTAAAAATGTATTTTTACGTACAGGTTTGAAGATGGCTTCAAAGGACTCATCATCTATACCATCCCTAAGAGGGTAGTTTACAGCATAGTACTTCCCCTTTCCTGCTCCAATGTCCTGCACACAGGTGATGTCATCGGATTATTGCCCACTTGTTGTCTATATTGTTTCAAAAGATAAAATAATGCCAAGAAAGACCCTAACCCTCAGGTCTCCAGTGCCAGGGAAGTACTCCCCATACTTGTGAAAAGAGACAGTCATGACCCTGTCTGTGGTGTAGAAGGCCTCCTCAACTCCATCACCATGGTGAATGTCAATGTCTATGTATAACACCCTCTGGTGATACCTGGACAAGCCACAGGATGCAGTTAATAATGAAAAGAGATGTGTAAAAACAATATGAAACCACAATAATGAGATAATCACAAACTAATCAGTTACAGGAGCGTTAACTTTTTAAAGCCTGAAATATGAAATAATTATTAAAAATACAGATTTTAAAACTGAACCATTTACTTGCTAATATAACTATATAATCATCTGCTTTGTTTTATTATGCAATTATATAACATGTAGACAGCAGACATGTATAGGACTGGGTATGGCAGGTTTTTGATGAAAGTACTAATACTAATACTTCATCTGGTTGCTTTTAGACCACAAGTGGTTTGATGTAAATTTGTGACAATAGTCTACAACACTTTTAAACTCCTCTTAGAGCATTCAGTCATTGTAATGGTGTTGAACGTCTTAGTGCTAAACCAATGTCCAACATGTGCAGGATTAAAAATTTGGGGACAACCTGCTGTTTGGCATAGAAATAATCATGGGTGCACACAACTAGTACGCAAGTCCGCATCAGAACTGGATTTCATTCATGCATATCAGAACCGACTGCCTGAACGCGCCGTTGCGGACCAGCGCTTCCTCAGCCCCATGGGAGACCCCTCAATCTGACGAGCTTCACATCCTGTTGCAGCTCAGTGAATGAGTGCTCACATGACCTCTGAAGCTAGTGGACACACAGGCAGGACCTCCAACACACACACAGCATCTCCAATGCTCATGGCACCGTGCCATTACACACAGCTCCTTTGACGTGTGCTTAACACACACACACACACACAATCACAGTACGTCCGACCCACGCACACAACTCACACATGCCCAGGAGGGGTGCAACAGGTCACAATCAATCCGTGATCCGTACTGATCACCCTCTATGGTTTGGGACACGGTTCCAGCAGCGCTCATGCGTTTGCTGAATTTGACCCAACAGCTCGTGCTCTGAATCTGCTGATGAATAATTCCCCTCTGAGAAAGACGTTCATTTTGTCATCACATATCAAGTTCTTTCTATCAGAACCAGAACAAAAGGATCAATTTCTGATCCACTCTCTGATGCGTGCGCACGGAGCGGCTGATCCTCCATCAGTCTCCGTCAGCTGATCTCTTTTCTGATGGCAAACAAGACTCATCTATTTCTGTCTAAGATAACGTGTTGTTTTGGACTTTTATACGAGCTAATGAGCATTAATATTAATGGTGCTCAGTCAGGAGCAATCAGAACACCTTGATCGTCACGCCAGTGTTCCACAAAAAAAAAAGCAAAGTTATTTGTCTTTTATTTTTCTTTCTGCTGATCCGAAAAATGATCCAATCTTTGACTCAAAACCGTGATCCGATCCTATTTGTGAGTCTTTGTCCAGCACTGGTGAGACACACAATAAAAGCCAACAGCAACAGCTTGTCATTATCAACACCCCCCCCCCCAGAGGTGCGGACCAAACACCAGAGCCAGGCTCTCCCTTGAGAACATATGATGAAAAATTGTGTGTACCCCTGGAAATAATGATCAAATGTTAACTTCTGTTTGGGCGTTATCAAACTAGGTGTGTTTCTCATTTATGCTGATGTCCTTATGAACAAAAAACCTATTAGATGAAGGAATATACCAACTGTTTACAAAAAGCACACAAAGTGGTGCTCAGCTTACTTGAGCAGCTCCAGGATGGCCAGGACGATGTCGTTGACGTAGCAGAAACCAGAAGCTTCGGACTTCTTGGCATGGTGGAGTCCACCAGCCCAGTTGATGGCAATGTCTGTCTGCTGCTTGTTCAGCTTCACTGCCCCCGCTTAAAATAAAATAAACTGAATAAATCACACTGATAAAATATACTAACACAGTGATTCCCAACCTGGGGGTCGCGACCCCCACTAGGGGTCGCCAAAGCCTCTCAGGGGGTCGCCAGGACCTCTCCACTTTGAGGGGTTAAAAATGTATTTATTATATATTTTTAAGTTTATCAAATTCATTTATTCTGACCTTAATATTAAATAACATGCATTTATTTCATGTTTGTGTAACATAATGAAGTCTTTACAATTCTGTAATAATTATTGAGTTAATAAAAAAAGAAAAATAACGCGATCTGTACAGGAAACCCGATCGGTACTGCGCATGTGCGAAGCTTAGTATGAACACACCGGTCTAGTAGCGACGCATGTAGCTGCTGCAGAGAGCCCTCCTCCCTGTTGGATAAACTAAAGTTTCCAGCGGAGACACCTGGACAGTCCTACATGATCCAGTAAACTTTCAACAGCATCACCAGTAACAGACTGGGCACCGGGAGGAGATCTACTGGTCTCCTCACTGCTAAACCTGACCCGCTCCGTGATCATACCGACGATCAGGACGTTTCTAATAAATAAATAAACAATCCTTCATGGCTCCTCGGGCGTCAGTCCTCCAAAAAGCTGCAAAAACACAGCAAAGTTGAGTCACAGACCCGCTCCTCTCTGTGGGTTCGAGTGCGCTGCAGACCTGACCCCCCTTCCTCCCCCCTCGACGGCCCGCGCGCGTGTGAGTGTGCGCGTCACCGAGGAAAGAAGCAGACAGGGATAATAGATGTCCGTGAAGCTGGCCCCCCACCCACTTAAAAAAACTAAGCAAATAGGTGGAGTGGTTAGTGCTTCGTTTGTGCTGATTTGTGCCGTTAGAATTTTTGTTTGTGCTGCTTTGGTTTTTGATATATTAAATATTAATTTATGAGTAATTCTACCTAGGTCATTATCCCACCAGCTTGCTCTAAAATGAACCAGACTGGTCTATTTTTTTAGTGCTTGGTTTGTGCTGATTTGTGCTGTTAAAAGTTTAATTTG
>SSNR01000092.1:1156046-1171626 GCA_006937965.1 Callopanchax toddi
AGCACCGGGGTTATTGGTGGGTGGATGCTCGAAAAATAACAAACCCCGATTCACTCTTGATATATGTATACATTTCAATCAGAACCTCCTCTCTGTTCCGGCCCTCGTCGATTCAGGAGCTGAACAAAACCTCATAAATCCTTCTCTCGTTAACCGATTACAGATTCCAGTTCGACCCCTTGACCTACCTCTAGCAGTCTCTGCCTTAGATGGACAACCTTTAATCACCATCACACATAAAACCTGTCCTCTGTTCTTCACCGCCTCCAGTAACCACCAGGAGGAGCTAGAGTTTCTGGTTTTTCCCACAACCAGTACTCCTGTGGTCCTGGGGTATCCTTGGTTACAGCTTCACAACCTGCAAATCAACTGGGCCGAGGCCCGCATTGAGTCCTGGAGTCCCCACTGCTCAGCCCTGTGCCTTCGCTCTGCTGTTCCTTTGACCAGATCTCCTAAGCCCAATAGTAGTCCTCCTCCTGACCTCAAAAATGTTCCTCCTGAATACCATAAATTCTCTCAAGTGTTCAGTAAAGACCTGGCCTCTTCCCTGCCTCCACACAGACCCTATGACTGTGCCATCGACCTTCTCCCCGGAGCTCCGCTCCCTTCCAGTCGCCTGTATAACCTCTCCAAACCTGAACGTACCACCATGGAGACCTACATAACTGAGTCCCTTCAGGCAGGCCTCATACGACCCTCGTCCTCTCCAGTCGGTGCAGGGTTCTTTTTCGTATCCAAGAAGGATGGTTCCCTCTGCCCCTGCATTGACTACCGTGGTCTCAACAATATTACCATTAAGAACAAGTACTCCCTACCTTTACTCACATCTGCCTTCGAACCAGTCCTAGGATCCACCTACTTCACCACGCTTGACCTCCGTAATGCCTATCATTTGGTCCGGATCCGTGAAGGAGACGAGTGGAAGACAGCATTCAAAACACCCATAGGTCACTACGAGTATTTAGTCATGCCCTTTGGACTAACCAATGCCCCAGCCGTTTTCCAACATCTGGTTAACGATGTACTCAGAGACTACCTCAATGTTTTTGTTTTTGCTTACTTAGATGACATTCTCATCTATTCCCCCACTCTCCAGGAACACCGGCGTCACGTCGCTTTGGTGTTGCAACGTCTCCTCGAGAACCGTCTCTACGTCAAAGCTGAAAAGTGTGAGTTCCATCGGACCACGGTGAGTTTTTTGGGCCATGTATACAGTGGAGGCAAGGTTGAGACAAGCCCAGAAAAGATAATGGCAGTTAAGGAGTGGCCTGAGCCCGAAAACAGGAAACAGCTCCAGAGTTTCCTCGGGTTCGCCAATAGGCTTTATGCACAGAGTACTTAGTAGAACTTCCGGTTTAAAATTACCTCGCGGGACCATTTCCGGTTCCATTTGAAACGTGAAGATTTCCAGAGTTAGAGTGCATTTCCAGCTAAAGATATTGTTTATAATCAAAACGAGTAATAGTATAGTATAGTACAGTATGATATATATATTATAGCACTAAGAAATGAAGCCATCATATAAGTATCAGCGGACGGGAAGCCTCGACAGCTGAACACTGCTGTGTTCCGTTGTGTACCGCATCAGCTGAATAGAATTCATCAGTCCGTTTCCACACATTTCCACTGAATAAATAACTACAAAAAGGAAGGATTGTGAACTTAAGAAGAGAAAACGTGATCATTTCTAACCACACCGTGTCTGCAGTCCACACTTTGCAGCACAGTAGTCAAAGAGCCGAGTGGACGAGGCTAATGGAGGAGGCGCGGCGCCGTTCGTGTGTTATTTCACTGGAACAACTATTCTTTTGGTGAATGAAGACTTGGTGTTTGATAACGTACAGCTAGACCAGAGAAAGTTGAAAGTTGGGAAGCAGTTGGAGCCCACGATCACGGCTATATAGATTTGTTTCACTGTTTTTTGATGATGGAAGCTACGAGCTAACGCTGTTAGCTTACCTTCAATTTCATGAATAAAGCTGGTTATATACAGCTTAAAGTCCTTCACCCGCTTGCTCNGATTAAGTTATAGGTCATTCAGGGGTCACCCTCCCCCCAGCGCGCTCCAAAATGAACCGGTGACGTCATCTACGTTTTATTGTACTTTGTAACCTTTAAAAATCTTAAAATCCATAGCAGTACAAACTAAACTTTTAACAACACAAATTAGCACAATCAAAGCATAAAAAAGTAGATGAAGCCGGTTCATTTTGGGGCAAACTGCGGGGAGATGATGACGTCATTCCTGAAAATAAAACCGGTAATATCTCAAAAACCATAACAGCACAAATGAAACTTTTAACGGCACAAATCAGCACAAACGAAGCACTAACCACTCCACCTATTTGCTTAGTTTTTTTAAGTGGGTGGGGGGCCAGCTTCACGGACATGGATAATAGACCTAAAAAGAACTAACAACTTTATAAACTAAAGTTTTAAGTTGTAACAAAGGATATTGCAGTGTTAGAAGATGGTCAACTACATACAAAAATAAATGATATTAATATTGAAATCCTTGTTTTATATTATTTTAATTAACCAGGTAAATTTAATTGACATTAAGAACATTTGTTGAGCATTCTGAAAAGCTTTAGGTTTTGCAAATGACACTAATAGTCTGTCAGAAAAAGTCCAGCTTTAGACATTTTGGGGTTTAAAAGGATGATGAAAAGGTCCTGGTGTGATGAGTAGAACTAAAGGAGAGAAATCATTTAACATTAAGGCTGACTCAACCTGTCAGAGTCAGAATGGATGAACATCTGATTTCTTATCACGTCTTAGCAAGTGAAGTAACTGGTAAACCGCCTGGATTTAAATTTAAAAAATATTTGAAATAATAGTGTTACAGGAAATAATCTGTTGAGAAAAGTCAAAGACATGTTGAAGTAGCCGAAATTTGGCTCACTTTTTTTTTCATGTGTCAAATGTTTATTGAGATTAAGACTGATCTGTGTTTACAGGAAAGAATCTGTTTAGAAAAATGCTGTTTTTAGTTTTATTTGTAATTATTTTTGTTAAAAAATCCAAGCATATTAAAAAGTGCTTGAACTATTTTATCATTTCTTACTGGAAGTGGGAGGTGTGTGTGTGTGTGTGTGGGGTCACCCCAAAAATTGACAGGTAAAATAGGGGTCCCTTGAAAAAAAGGTTGGGAACCACTGTACTAACACATACTACACTCCTGTGATAAAAGCTTCTGTGGATTTCCACCACTGTTAATCACTCTAAAATCTAATGTTCTGAATGAAACCACTGAACCAACAGCATCAACGTACCTACAGAACCTCCCGCTGAGAGCTGGCAAAACTCAAACAGACCATCAAACACTGGACAGTCCTCTCCGACGTTAACTGTAGAATAATAATCATCAATATACCAGAAAACAAAAAAGGCCAGAGAACAAAGTAAGTGAGAGGAAAAAACTTATACATCTCTGCATCTGTTTGCTGTACTCAGACATGTTGTCTGGGCGGATGGACCTCAGGAACTTAATGTAGTCGTCACTGTGGTACTTTGTCATCTCTTCAGCACTGGCTTTGTGTGGTCTCTGACAAAAAGAATGAAAAAGAAATAAAAATGTGAAATGCTGCCATTTGTCTGCAACTGGGAGACAACAGGAAAGACTAAATTTCTGAGTGACAATGCAAAGTATTTATGCCATCTAGATACAGAATAAACACAACATAGCACTACAAAACAGTTAAACTACATTTTTTCCATAAAAGTTTAAATTGATTGTTCTAATTTTCTGCTATTTGCTATTCTCTTAACGAGCTGAACAGCTGTAGCCCGAAGGCAACTACACTGTGTCAAAGCATCACATCTTCAGTGTTGTCCAACGACAGATATAAAATTTGACAAAAATGTGAGTGGTGTGCTCACTTTTGTGCCATACTGTATGACAGAAGAGAATGAGAAGGGTAAAGAAAATGTTGATAATCTAACCGCAATATTCAACTATTTAAAGCAGCTATCTGGAGTATTTTTCTCTGTATCAAAGTTTTCTAAATGTTTTAAATGATATTTCAGGTCTAAACTATGATCTATGGGTTGAGTTCCACAACATCTGTCATTCTGCTGAAGACCCTCCTTCCTCCTATAGATCCCTTTGAATTATTTCTGGCCACCGAACTTTTTCAGCCAATAAAATTCAAACTTCTGCATTGTCGGCTTTCTGTCAACATGCACGCACGCGATTTGAGCAAACCTGTAGCAGTAGGGGGAGCTCTCATACAGGATGCGCCGTGTGTTTCTCGGTTTACCGTCTCAGCCGTTTATGGAGACAGAGCTAATTTCTACCAAAAACTTATCTGTTCCCCGGCTAATAACGGATTTATTTTTATTTTTAAACAGTTCACCTCACAGAATGGCAAGACTTGCCAAGGATGCACGTTTATTTTGGTCAAGAAGTTAATTCAGGGTCAAGTCATTTCTGTGTTCAGCTTCAAAGCATCGCAGCAGCTCGCTGCTACAGAGCTAAGTATCAGAAGCAGAGAGGGCTCATCAGAGCCTCGTACAGTGTGGGAACGTGATTTGTGAACTGTGAGTGATTAAACCCAACAGTTTGAGCTGCACAGTTTATGCCCAGCTTACAGACCAAAAAATGCGCCGTGTGACCTCGTCGAGATGTTTTGGGGAGGAGACGTCGGATTCAAAAATTGCTCTCCTGATTAAACAATCCACATTGCAGCTTTAATGCAATCCCATTTATCCAGTATTGTGCAGCCATAAACTTCACACAACTGTTCTCTCTGCCAGCCCCAAATGAGATAAGAAGCACACAATTTGTATGATAATATCCTATGTTCAGGAGGCAACCTTTACAACAAATTACCAACTCAATAACAGTATATAATGTCAGAAGGGTGAGAATAAAAGAGATTAGCCATATCTTCATACCATATAAATGGAAAAAATTACATGGAAGACTTCAAAGGTTACATCTAAAATTGTACGGGGTTTGCATGACCTGGTTTGACTCACATAGATCTCCATTTTTCTGTACAGTCCATAATTGAGAAGAAGATTGTGTGTCATGCGGATCCTATGGGGTTTCATGGGATGGCCTTGGCCATAGTAGTAGTTTCCTACATCACCTGTAGGAGGAAAAAAAACATTCTGATTAGCTTTGTTTTGCAGCAAAAAACAGATTTCAATTATGGCTACATAGTTGTTCCACAAAACTCAAATCAAAGCATATCCTACATACTTGCATTATTAAAGAAACAGGGGGGATTATATAAATGAGGGCAACACACTCCGGCATATATGTCATCCACATATAAAGCTAGAATGTGCAATGACCGAACAGTAAATACCACATGGGTATTTTATCTGTAGCTTGAATTATTCATGTGTATTCTGACTTCTGAACCATTACAAGACAAGAAGCAGGACGTGTTGATCATATGCTTCGGTTTGAAAATACATTTTTAAAGAAGAAGACAAATAAGTGAAAATAAAACGGGAACAAAGCTTTTACAGTCCAATGTCAAATTTACGTTTTAAATAGCATCTAACATGTAAACTACTGTATGTATTGCACATAAACTCACAAAAACGTAACTGTATACAAATTAGTGGCACTTGGTCTCATAAACAATGATTCAGCCACAACACACATCAAAATTGAGATCGGTCTCTTTCCCCAGGGACTTCCCGGAAGTTGGAGGAACACACTGAATTTCGCCGGTTAGCTGGATAGCTCCATTATGCTCATAGACTGACCATATTAGCTCACATACACAAAACATTGTCCAACATAATGCTTCAATAATTTTAAGAAAATTGATTTGATGGATTGGATGGCTTGAATCTAATGTGAACACTAAATAATATACTCCATGCAGACTCGGACTTAAAGCTAGTTCAGCAATCAATGTAGCTAATACAAGCTAGTTAGCTAATCCACCAAGCTAATGTTAGCTCACCACACCGGCTTGTTAGCTTGGTCGTTCTGCCGGCTTAAAAATGTTACACGCAAACATATCAATTAACTTTTAAATGCTTAGAACTGCATTTACTTATCACAGAACGTCAGGTATCCGAAATAAATATTTACCGTCATAGTAATAGCAAACTTTTTTCTTTGTTCCTTGAGACAGCGCCATTTTACACCAGTTACCCGACTGGTTAGTTCCTCACCGGCTTCTCTGCTGAGCTCCTCTGAGTCAACCAATCACAGTGGCTCAGCCGCCCGCCTGGGAGGAGCCGGTGTTGCAAACCGAAGACCGCCTGCGCTGAAGACTCCAATGGACAGACTGTTCAGTGTTCAACACATTTATTATTTATTTAGTGAAGTAAAGCAGACAGGATCAGCTCTTAAGGCAACACATTGATGATATAAATCAATTTATTGATTTCCCTTGTGCCGTGGAAAGACAATGGCGGTGGTAGATTTTTTTTAACTATCCAGAAAATTTGAACCTCTTTTAAATCAATCATAAATACTCAAAAGCAACTCTGGCACAACCCCCTTCATCACTTTAAAAAACACAATTTTCATTTATTTTTTTACACTGGTATATTTTTACATAATTACATAAAAAGCTAAAACAGATCATTATATAATTTTTATATTAATTTCAACCCCAAAATTATTCATAAAGATATTTAGCATTAGTTCAGGCTTTTAAAGGGTTAAAACTACACAGTCACTCCAACCTGACAGTTCAAGATGATGACCAGCAGGTGGCAGTAGAAGTTCGTGTCTGTTTTGGCTTTTATTTCCAAATATCTGCAGACACCATCACCATCGCGCTGCTGACTGAGAAATGAAACGTCTATAAAGTGACCTGTCTCAGAATTCTACATAAATCAGGCTTTATAAATGAAACAATAACGAGGAGCATAGACAAGGCTCTGAGAATTAATTTAGCATGGAGAAGCTTTTAATTATTTAGGCTACTGCTCACTGAATCCTGGCTCATAGTGAAAGGAAATGTGCTCAGCTTGGATTTGCCTTGTGTGATTGCTATACAGAGAATTGTAAAACCTTTAATAAAAAGATAAAAACTGCTGAGTGAAAGGGAGAAATCCTCACAAGCATTGAAAAGCCGTCAACTGGGAGCTCCAACCTCAATAATTCAGACCTGTATGAAGGCTGGATCCAAATGGAGCTCTGATCTCGACACATCATATCATGTGAACTAGGTCAGTTCAGTCTGAGCCGGGCTGCTGTGTTCAGCAGTTCATTTTCTGGAGGCTTCAATTGGAAAGAATACTGTAGATTTAAGGGGGGGGGGGGGGGGGGGGGGGGGGGGGGGTAAGGATGTTGATCTCAGCCATTGGATAAACAGGGGGTGAAGGGGTCAGTGGAGCTAACACCATCTGTGTTCAAATCTTCAAACAGCTAAAACAACCAGCTAAACTGAGGCCGATTCCATTGCATATTGTAAGTCACAACCCAAATTAAAGACTGAATGGCTTCACCAGGTATCCATGTATGTTTTGTTTATTCAATGCATTCTTTACCTGGGGTGTCATTTGAAAACAACAACACCTTTAAATAGAAAGACCACAAGCTACATTTTTATCATTTGACATTGTTTGATATCATACAATGCAGACTTAGCTAAAAAATAAATAAAGTCCAGCTTTCCAAAGGATACATGAGAGATTTTTTTTAAATGTAACTATCAGGTGTAGCTTTTACTACCCTTTCTGGGCGGCATGTAGCTCAGTGTGTCTGGCAACTGGAAGGTTGCTGGTTCAATCCCAGCTCCATCTAGGTTACTTTGTCGTTGTGTCCTTCACTCTTAAAAGAAAAAACATCATTTACTTACATTTCTGGGTGTAACATTTTACACTCAAGAAGTTTGAGTAGATTTCTGAGACCAATATATTGAGTAAAAACCAACTTTATCAATATAATTGTCTCCAATCTACTCAAAATTCTCAAGTGTAAAAATGTTACAGCAAAAAAGATAAGTAAATTATGTTTTTTCTTTTTAAAGTGTTGGGAAACACACTTCACCCACCTTGGGCAGCTGTGGCTACAATCAGCATGTGAATGTGTGTGAATGACTTGAACATAATGTGAAGCGCTTTGGGAGTCCTTGGACTTAGAAAAGCGCTATACAAGTACATACCAGTTACCATCCTCGAGTAATTAGACAACAAATATATCCTCTAATGACTCGAGAGGGCAGTAAATTCTTTCAGTGTTCCAATCATTTACAATATAAAAAAAAGCAAAACTTGTTGAGAGAGCTTTTGTTTGTCACATGCAAAATGATGATCAAAAAGAATGAAAATTAGCAGAAATTGACAAAAAAAAAAGGCCACTAATGATGAGCGAGGGTTAATAGCCCAGTTTTTTTTATCACTTGCTGCTGAATGGTGAGAAATGATGTTTATGTGTGTGCCCCATGAACCACTGGAAATATTTAAATTAAACTTTCCAAAAGTAAGTAGCCTAAAACTGATTAACGTTTTAAGTAAATCCAATTCAAGATGGCTGCCACTATTAACCAACCATCGCTGTCAACATGAGCTAATTTGGAAACATTAGCAATAGCCCACCTGTTGGACTCAACCCTGTTAGCAAAACAACTCATGAAAAAGATAACAGGATGCATATCTACTGAAAGTTAACCCCATTCAAGATGGACGCCACAATTATTGGACCTCAGCAAACACAAAAATGAGTAGAACTCAGTCAGTTTAACTGATATTGAGCTAAATTTTAATGTGGTATTAGCTGAAAGTCAATAATACATACTCTTAGTGTGAACAGATTGTGTAAGTTGTTGTAATAGTGCATGACATTACATAAAGTTGTTTATGAGGTTTGAACAAAATGCCATAACTTTCATTTCTCAATATGAGCTAGTCATAGTTTAAAACTCTAACATGAAAGGCAGCAGGTAGTATGAGTTTATTTGTAATCATAATGATGCTCATCCTCTCAGCAGCTGAGGCAGATGATCATGTTCTAGTTGAAGTTTAAGGAGTTCTTTTCGTTCCGGACAGGTAGAAATAGTTTCAACTGGACTTGAACTGAAGTTCTTTACTCTTTGACTCTGATTCACAGGAAAACCTCTGCTGTGATTTGTCACTGTATAAATAAAATGGAATGAAAACTGTTATGAAGCACAAGTGAACAGAAAACCTGTTTATTCAGATTCACAATGATTGCATCAATCTTCCATCATAATGCGACCTTCAAATTTAAAAATACAAATGTAAAATGATCTAGCAGCATTCTAGGGCGTTTTAAGAGCTAAACACTTGATATGAGTGAAATTCACTACTTTTTAAAGATTAAAAATTTTTTTCTAGTAAACTGTTTTTGTCCCTTCTCAAAGTGACTAACTTTGTGCTTTAGACTAGAAAACATCCTATTAAAGGCAATTATTGTTGTTTAAATTGTTATATTCATTTATTTCCTGTTTAGTATTTGTTTTGAATCTTTTGAATTAGTATTTACATTTGATTTTAAGCACACTGAGAAATGTGCTTTACAAATAAATGTGATTACTTCCACTAAGAGCCTTGATGATCCAATTTAGATGAAAACAGACTGTCAAAAAGACATTATCCAAAATGTCTACGGCTGATTTCTTGCATAACTAAAAATGTGTAAAAGTATACATTAGAATTATTTGAAACATCAGTAAATGGAAGTACTTTTACATAAGAGTGTCCAAGATCTACAGCAAGTGATTACTAGCTGTAATAACAGCTCCAATTGTGGAAGGTGATGCATGGAGGAAAGAACCATAAAGACGCATAAACAGGCAGGTAACCAACATTTATTTACTATTATCAACTTTACAATAAACCAGTAACATTTGTCAACATTAGCAAAATAAAGAACAGAAATCAATCCAATGTATTTACAGAGACAAAGCAGATTCAGGCTCACACACGACAGATAAACAACTCTGCTTCATATCAAACCGCAACAGTGAACATAGCAAGCTTAAGTGTTCTTTTCTCATAGTAAGGTAAAAATCAAAGTTGTCTATTTTTCTTTTCTTTTAACAAGACATAGCTTCTCTGAATCTTTAAGATGGTTCTCTATAATACACCACAAAATACTTCAAATTTGGGTTAAAATATAGGAATGTAAAAAGTTGACAAGTCTCTTTAATTTTCAGATTTCATGTTTTGTTTTTTTTAAATTATTTAACAGTCATTTCAAGTGGTGGTGGTGTCCTAGTATCTTATCTAGCATCATTCCTTCAGCAAGGAGGCATCTTCATCTGCAGATTTTTTAAAGAAAAGATCCTTCAGCTCCATCTTCCTCCATCCGTCCTCTACTTCATGGTGTCGCTAACCGGCGTTCTAGCCAGTTAAATCCAGTTTCCACGTATCGACCAACCCGCTGCCTAAAACTCAGTCCACGTCCAGATGTCGAGCAGTAACCAGGGAAGTGATCTAGTGAATCTAGTCTGTCATCTTGTATCATGACGAAAAGTGGCACGTCAAAGGAGTCTTTCACATACATGTGTATATATTTACATATACATATATCCATATACATATGTATACATATACACATATATATAAATATATATATATATATATACTCTTAGATTTTCTCTCTTCTGAAAAACAGTTCACCACAGTTCATTGTGAGCTAATGGCACAATCACTCTTTCTTTTCAGACGGAGCAGGAGTTGAGTTGCTCTCCTCTGTTGGTTTGGTGGCCTCAGGGGCTGGAGCAGCTGCCTCCTTGGCCTCCTCCTTGGGTGCCTCCTCCTTAACAGCCCCCTCCTCTGCCTTTGGAGCCTCAGCTGCATTAGCAGCCTCCTCTTTCACCTCCTCCTTCTTCTCCTCAGCAGGAGCGGCAGCTCCATTCTCAGCTGGTTTCTCCTCGGAGGGGGCAGCAGCTGCCGCCTCCTCTTTCACAGCCTCGCTTTTCTTGCTTTTCTTCAGATTCAGTTTGAAGTTGAAGGACTTTTTCAGGGAGAACTTCTTCTTCTTCTTCTTAGGGGTTTCCTTGGCTGCGCCTTCACCCTGAGGCTTGGCAGCCTCTCCATCTGCAGCAGGTGCTGGCTCGATGGCGTCTCCTCCTGCACCAGCTTCAGGCTCCTTGGCCGCCTCAGCAGAGCCATTGGTTGCAGCATCTCCGTCAGGCTTTGTAGAGACATCACCATTGGTTTTCACATGTCCATTCTCCTAAAGGCAGAAAAAAAGAAGAATGTAAAAAAAACCCTTCTTTCTGGGGTTAAATTTTAGACAATACACGTAATCTAATCAAATGATGAAAAACAGGGGCTGTATTTAGTCATTTTTTGGTCCAAATATCGTCGCGCTCATTAATTAACCACCGTGCCCGGAGAAGAGGCGACGCCTTGCAGTACACTAATCTGCCGATAGGCGGCGGTAGCGCACCGTAGATGGACAAGGTACCAGACAGACGGCGGCTCAACAAAGACGAGGCTGAGGCTCCTCGATGGAAGAATGAAAACACATCAGCTCATTTTAATGTTTCTCCTTCCTATTTGGATAAAAACAACAACTGCCTTTTCAAAACAAAAACACACTAAACTGATGCTCTAAACCTTTCGTTCACAAAGTCAGTTAATTGACCTGATGCTAATTATTATTTATAGTAATGTAATAACCGTAATAAAACGCTACCAGTGGATGAAATGTAGCTCATCTTATATTACAGAAAGTCAGACTAAATATAATAGAGGACTAGAAAATCAACAGGGCTCGTTTTCTTTCGCTTGTTTTACAAAGGGAGGAGTGCCTACGTGCACTAAAGCCACCCCCTCCCCCTTTATGCCTGACTTCCAACACGTTGTGGGGGTTTGCGTTAAACCTCAGCCACAAATAAACACCATCCATCGCACCTGGACAAACACTTTGGTTCTTAGAACAGAAAAGGATTCAATTGTGTTCATTTGGAGGTTCCGTATCGAAGCATCAGCGGGAGACGGACAAACCCCACCTGACCTGCCCCAAATCTCCGCTAATATTCGAGTTTATCCAATTCGTGAGCTGGATTTTATGTGAGAAAGTCAACCCCTACAGGTGTCCCCCATTCAAAACAGTGGAGCCAGAAGAGGATAAACTACCTGTCCGTTGGTTTTGACAGCTGCAGCATCGGCGGCAGCAGCGTTCGCCTCCGCGGCCACCTCTCCCTTGGATGACTGGGATCCCATTGTCTTCGGTGACTCGGTGTCTTTTAAAGCAAATTAAAAAGAAAAAACTAAAAAAGCGCGATTAAAGTTAATCCAACCCCAGGGCGAGTTACGTATCCAGCGGTAAATTGTTAAAAGTGGGGCTTTTTTTCCACCAGCGGCTACGTCCCGTCGGTCAGTCCGGTGATGCGCCTTTCCACCCCGACAGAGAGAAACCCTCTACATTCAACGCTCTCTGAACGCAGCGCTTCAACATACAGCGGGGGGCGGGGCCTTCCGGAACTCAGCCAATCACTGCTAAGTGTGGAGCTTCGTTCGGACAACTCCACCAATCACCTCAGAGCCCTTCATTTCCTCCGCCCAACCACAGAATATCAGCTTTTAAACTAGTATAGATCATAGAAGTAATCAACGAATACACGAATAACGAAATAAAACTCAAATGCCGTTTAATAAAATAAAATAAAAAGATTAAATAATACATTTAAATGTGGATTAAATTTGACTTAATTCGTCATTTGGAGTGTAATTGAGTTATTATAGTTATTTGTAGTCATGATAGTTTTTCCAGCAGTAGCCTGTTTATCAAACTTGAGGCATCCTCTTTTTAAAACATTTAGCTTAAATAAGTGTCAACCTTCATCCGTGGACCCTGAGTTCTTCTGTCGACAAGTATCTGATAAGAAATAACAAGCTTACACTCACCTATGAAAAACTGCTATAAATAAAAAAGACTTTTGTTTTAAATCAACTGATACAGTCACCTTTCCATCTTGATTATTTTGTATATTTCTCAACTGATTTATTTGTGTAAAAGTAGTTAAAATACTCATATTTTTTATTAACTAAAATATATGTCAGTGAGCTGTTTATTGTGGCCCATCAAAGGATTTATTGTCTGGGGTTTTAAGGTAAAGTGGCATAATGATTAAAGTTTATTCTATTTTCACTTTGCCAACGTTTCTTATTCATCACATTACTCTCTGCTGTCATAGTTTCACTTTTGACTCTCACTTACAGTAAGCAAGCAAGGACATTTCTCAGTATTTCCCTTGGTTTCATTATCACAAGAAAAGCTCACATAGCATCTTTACCTCAGTTTGATTCAGCTCTTTGTCAGTTTCTGAAAAAACTCACAGAACACATTCTCCAAAAGTCGCCCTTGTCTCAAATGTTTGTTTCCATCTTTCAGTGCCAATGAGCAAGCCACATTGTGACTATGAAGTGAAAATCCTAACAATATGCTCAACATTGTAGGTGATTCAGGGGCATCCATTGGCACAAAGCGCTGCACAAGATCAGTTTTATACCAAGATTGCATGGCAATAATTAGAAATAACTGAATAAAACAACGATGAAAACCTGATTACAGTCTCTCAGGCATAAATGCAAAATGTGTGACAGATGAAATTATACAGGGAGTGAACTGTGACTAAACCACCATGTAAAAAGTTCAATGGTGAGCTGGAAAATTATGATTTTTCTCTGTGGGCACAGCCAATTCTCTGTCCTCTTATGGGGACTAACTGAGCAGTTAAACATTTATTATACAAAATAATAGCAAATCAGACTCTGAATGTATTGTCCAATGCCGTGCATGCGCTCATTTTGGATTAGTGAACACATCTTCCTGTGATCTGACTGAAGAGCAGACTCCATGCTGGGGCTGAGAGCACGTGACACCATCTCGCCATGTTTCCATGACTAGATTTGTTGTTCATTTTCTCTTGTCAACAACATACCAACAGGAAAACAATATGTCAGTGTGATGATCATGCACATTCCATCTGACCATTTTTACACATAAACACACACATCTCTCAACACTGAGCCCTAAAATTGCAGTTATTGGAGGCAAAGCCTTCAGTGTTCTGTGATATAAATTGATCTTTACTGCAACCAATCAGCCTAATTGATTTTGCAAGACTTGGTAACAGTGAACTTTGTGTCAGCAGCCAGTCCACTCCTCCAGGTTGCATGTACACTTTAGTGACGCAGATTGGTGCAGAAGTGAAGTTACTTTTGCACAGTAGCAACATTGTACAACTCTAATGTGTTTGTAATGTGGTTATAGGTCAGTTATGCGAGTCACTCCATAGAAAATGTTATCAGTGTGGTTAATACCAAATTGTGTAAAACAGCAAATTATGTGTTCATGTGACTGGTTTCTGCTATCAGCATGTTTCACTGTAAAGTCTTTCTTAATTGGCATTTGGTCTTGCACCAATTAACAGCAGTATTGTGGGTATTTATAGGCGCTGTTTCATAAATGGAAACACATCACATGATTGTAAATGCTCATTTTAGATGCTGTGCTCAAAGCTGCAACAGACACAGCTATTTTTTGCCTAAAAAGTTTTAGATTTATTTACTTTTTCTTTCTGCAAGACATGTAGCAGCTAATTCTAATTCACCATGTGCATGGTTAACACGTCTGGTGCACAAACAATAAACAAGCCCAATTATCTCAAAAAGTAGTATGTTTTTACACCACACCCTACATGATACAGAGAAATACCATCGCTTTGTGTTGTCCAACAGTGTTGCACAGACTGCTCTCCTGGGAGGTAGAAGCAGACACAACTCCACTTCTTTGTTCAGTGTGGCCCTTAAAGCACCAAATGTAAACACAGTATTCTAGTACTGGTGATCAGTTCATTTTAGCAGGTACTCCTGTTTGAAAATAATAATCTGATTAAAAAAGTATTCATGAAAGCACAGCTGGTTAATCATATTTTTTCCATAGATTTCAATGATCTCTAATGGATGTCTAACGCCTGGTGTACATGAATAAGACAAAAACTGCTGTTTACATGGGGCGATTTCATCTGGCAGATGAAAAAACTCCCAGGGGAAGTCACAATGTGCCCAAAATAAATATACACTAAAATGATTATTAGGGTTTTTTGCCCTTAAAATGATCTGGCCTTTTACACTCAGCCCAGCAAAGCCAGCGTAACACCAATCTGTGTCAGCTTCCAGATGACATCCTGGGGATTTCAACTCACCTCTGCATTCTGTGTGATTCACACTAAACAGTGAGGTGCAATAGTGGTGTATTAGTGTTGAAATGCAAAGGTTTTTGGGTATATTGATGGAATTCTCTGGAATTAAACAAGCTGAATGTCCCACAGAAATGCACGTTCTACTTTTATGTTATTGCAACACAAAACTAATGGGGAGTTGGGAGTGAAGTAAATGCTGTGTTTTAGTTATGTTGTCTTTTTTCCCTTCGTTTCCAAGCAGTCACATAGACAACCTTTTTTCATTCAGACATCATGCTGCATCTATCGAGCTGGCCCTGTAAATGTCATAATAATGTGTCTTCTGTGCACTAAGGAATGCTTGGCACGCAGGCCATCCCGTCTCCTCAAGCTGTCTTTGACAGTGAATGGGCTTCTTCACAACGCCTGAGGTAACTCAGGCCAAGGGGTGTGTGTGTGTGTGTGTGTGTGTGTGTGTGTGGGGGGGGGGGGGG